>VWYK01067232.1:1422-42325 GCA_013399775.1 Semnornis frantzii | reverse complement strand
TGGTAAGGAGACTTACAAGCAAGCTACTTGAGCTTCAACAAAAGTACTTGCTCCACTAGTGGTAGAGGAGGAGTGTGCAGGAAAGCAGTGCTGCAGACCTTGGTAGCTTTAAAATACCTCTATGTATTCTTCTCTTTATAGAAAAAGAAGGAAGAAGGTGTCATTGATACTTCAGACAAAGACATTGTAGCAGAAGCAGAGAGACTGGATGTAAAGGCCATGGGCCCACTGGTTCTCACTGAAGTCCTTTTTGATGAAAAGATACGTGAACAGATCAGGAAATACAGACGTCACTTCCTTCGTGTAAGCTGTCTCTTCTGCATCTAGTGCAACAGCTATTGGATTGGCTTTTTGTAGCAACTACTTGACTGTTCTGGATTGCTTTGTGCTGTGGGGAAGAGGGCTTTCAGTAGGTAACTGTTTTCAGGCTAATCTTAATTTCTTTTGCTTTTTCACAACTCTAGTTCTGCCACAATAATAAGAAAGCTCAAAGGTACCTTCTCCATGGCTTTGAGTGTGTGGTAGCCATGCATCAGTCTCAACTTATTTCCAAAATACCACATATTTTGAAAGAAATGTATGATGCAGATCTCCTGGAAGAAGAAGTCGGGCTTGGCTGGGCAGAAAAGGTAAGGTGTAGTATTTCATGTATTTCTCCAGCTAAGTATCTGAATGCACTGTAGTGAATCTGACTTCTCCATTCAGGTGTAGCTTCCTGTGCAGGTGTCTTCAAATGATTAATCTGTAATAAGTTACTTACGGGGAAACCTCCGTTTCAAAAATGGCCTGCTCAGTGGAGTGAGGTTAGAGTTCTGAGTTATGCTTTCACTGTATTTGGGTGTGAGCTGATTTAAACTCTTGTCAGTATTGAAGCAAAGTCTGTGCTTGATTTCAGGCCTCAAAAAAATACGTTTCAAAGGAGCTTGCCAAAGAAATCCGTGTCAAAGCAGAACCATTTATTAAATGGCTAAAGGAAGCTGAAGAAGAATCTTCCGGGAATGAAGAAGAGGATGAAGATGAAAACATAGAGGTAAGCAATGCTTACTTGCTGTGAATTGCTCTGCAGGTGAACTGTTTCTGTGTGGTTTTAAATCTTGAGCCTTGGTGTAACTATGAGGTGACTGCTTCTGTATTAGCATGCATGTTGGGAAGTGAGAGAATACCTCCTTTCTGAAGCTTTGTGAGAGTGGTTTTGCTACACTTAGTCAACTTGTCTGTCAGGCACCGTGGGATGGTAATGGTCTCTTTCACAGTAGTAGTACGTGTAGTGGAAGACTGACAAAAGGTGTTGTGCATAAAGCCTTGGGTTTTAAAGAGTTACTGGTTGGTTGCTTGTTAGAAAAGCTGATTGAAAGACAAGTGACCGCTTTCTTCATGGTTTACATATAGGTACATCTATTATCTACACTTAAGCTGACTGGCCAAGAGATGTTTTGGGGTGTTCCTTGGGGGTTTTTTATATGTAGGGTGTTGGGTTGTTTTGTTTCTCTAAGTAATACCTAGGATGGTTGTGGATATGAGATCCTGCATGTTAAAATGTAGTTATTACATCATACCCAAACTCTAGCTTCCTGTCTGTACAGTATTGCTGCACTAGTAGGTCCCATGCAGTGAGTACATTTCAGAGCTCCTGGAGGCAACTCCTGGCAGTAGACAGGAAAGCTGTTTAGCAGGCAGGAGCTGCAAATCCTGATGCTGAAGTTGTAGTCTGTTTAATGGCAGAAGGTGCCATAGTTAAAAAGTGTCTTGTCTCCACAGGTGGTGTACTCTACAACTGCCAGTGTACCTAAAGTTGAAACTGTGAAACCTGCAAACAAAGATGATGATATCGATATTGATGCCATTTAAAGTGATGCAACATAGCTTCCAGCATAATAATGCAAACTTCTCTGCATTTTCTGCCAGAAGTGTGATTTGTATGTGCACAAGCTGAGATGGCTTAACATCCTGCTACTCTTTGTACTCTAAAATGTATCTTTTTACTGTGACTGGTCTTGTGTAACTAAGCCTAATACCAAGGAGTCAACACGTCGGTGAACTGATCTAGTTTGCAACTGGCATGTTCTATTTTGTTTTTTCTAACTTGTGTTGGACACATACTTGGAGCACATTTATACAGTTGTGGAAATAAAGGATTTGGTTTTGGTCAATCTTGATTTGTGAGTCCGGACTCCCTTAGTTGTCTTATGAGTAAGTATTAGCTCAACATGTTGAAACATGCAAGACTAAATGATGGAAATGGAACAGACTCATTAATTGTCTCATTCAGCAGCAGAACTCCAAAACACAGGTGCAAAGCCTATTACATCATGTACAGTATAAGATACCAGCTTGCTACCGAATGCAGCTTGTATGCATTCCAATCATTGCAGGCTTTCTGTAGCAAATTTAAATCTGTATTTGTAAGGTGGTGGCGTTTTGTTTGGTGGGGTTTTTTTCTGAGATTTTCAGCAGCTCCATTTAAATACAGCTTGTGATGCCTCAACTAGAACTGAGGGAAACAAGTATCTCCAGCGCTGCAGGCCACCAACTACTGAGCCTCTGGCTGTGGTTCCTCTTACAGCTGTGCAGTTTTACCATACCAGAGGAAATCTCCAGCCTGGACTGGGGACTGTAAGGCCACTGTTACCTTGAGTATGGCAGCCCTGCAGCTGATCTGCGTAGCTGTGGGAGTGAGTGTTTATAAGTCACACATGCCAATGCAAAGGTACCCAATTTCTTTAGCATATGAAGGGAGGCCAGGCCCATCTAAACAGGATGAAAGGAAGGCTTTGGCCTAGGAGTGGTGGGTCAAGGTGGGGTGTTGGGGGAGCAGTATGTATTGCTGCCCTTCAACCTTTTGCTCTGAAAAACCAAGAGTGGCAAGAGATGGCAAACTGGGGTGGGCGGGTTGGTTGGTTTTGTTTGCGAGGTTTAGTATTGGAAGTTTTGAGAGATTTCAGTGCCCCATGAGCTACATTTCCTAAATCAAAGTTGAGTGGCAGAATTTATGATTAGAGAAAGGAGGTGGTTTTATTTGCTCTGTCTTGAGCTGCAAGCTTTCCTCCAGAACATAGATGTAGATTTGCACCTGTAGCAGTTGCATTGCAGGTGGCCCTGGCATAGTCACTCAGCACCAATGGATGTGACAAAGATGAAAGAACGAAGCGTTTGAGTGGCCTTTTACTTCAGATGAGCGTTTGTGCTACTGCAGCAAAATCTTGATGTTTAAATACAGGTTTATTCCTGGCTTCTTTCTCCCAAAGAAAACCTTTTTTTTTTAATGTTTCAGCCACGTTTGTATTTGAAAAGTAATCGTCAATTTTAATGCCAGTTGGGGAACTGGAAGGTGAATTAGTAATCCCTGTATGACCTCTCCAGAAGATCCCTTCTCTTCCTGGTGCAGACACATTTCTCCTTCATTTAATGCTTCAGCACACACCTGACACAAGCATTTGCCTGCTGGGCTGAAACGCTGAGATCCTCTGGCAAATCTCAGTGGGACATAGTGTAGCTGTTGGTACTACATAAAAGTCATCAGCTCTGCAGTAGAAAAATGTGTGGGCAGGTTTTGATTTATGTAGGTAGCAAGAGAATAGCATCTCCGTATTTTTTTTTAAAGCAAAAAGGTGGTATCAGAAGTTTGAGGAGAGGGTTTTAAATGGTGATTGCCTAGCCAGGTTTCAGCCTTGGGCTCCCTGCTTGTTTGTATCAACAGGTCAGGCATTAGTAACACCCAGAAAAGGAAATCCAGCAGCAGTATCTCCCAGTCACATTGGTGATGCAGGGTTTTGCCTTCCATTTTCGGTGGGAGGTGGGGTGAGTTGCCTTTGTTCTGAGCAGAATTCCTGTTTGTGGAGGGATTAAGGATAAGTCTTGCTCTTTACAAGGAGCAACTCGCAACATTGAGAAATGTCCCTGAACAAACCATCAGAGAGTTCTCTGCAGCATGGGCAGTGCCCTATTCCAATTCTTTGAGCCTGCTTCTTAGCTAGAGTAGGTCAGCACAGTTCATCAAAGTAATCACTTGTTGCATGCTGATGGTCTGCAGCTACAGCTTTGCAGATCTGGGTTAATACCCTCTCTACGCCATGACCAGAAGGTTTCTGGCTGAAGCACGCGTACCATGGTGTTTGCTGCTAGCAGCTCTGACCCAGTGAAATTTTTTCTAGGGTGTAGTTAGTATTATTTTAAAACAGACTTGATTGTAGGCTGCCACCAATAAGGATAATCTCTTTTCTTTCTCTACCTGAAGACTTAAGTAACTAGCAAGACAGACTTGTTCTTTCCAGCAGGGAAGCTAGGAAATAGATCTACCAAAAAAAAAGTTTCCATTGGATCATGGAACTGATGATGTCATAGCATGTCATAGATTTAGAGTAGGCATGGCAGGGGTGTGCAGGAAGTGAAAATGTCTGTAGTAGCACGCAAGTGCTACCCTAATATTCACACATGAGGGAGGCCGCTAGAAGCACCAAGGCCACCACTATGACATTCCTGGCACTGAGTTACACTTCTCACACCATTTTTCCATACACATCACTGTTTCCTTCTCAGATCATTAACCAAGGATTCCACTAGTTAATAAAGTGAGTGTTCATTTAGTGAGCATTTCTTTATGGAAGGAATAGATCGGACTTAAAAGTTTCCTGAGTCTGAGTTCATTGCTTCTGCTGCTATCTGATTAAAATTAACAAGTGTATCTTCAAAAGGCAACTTGGTGTTTAGATCCAATCTACTCCAATCTTCAAAGAGACTCCTGGCACTTGGAAAGGAAACAGTAACTGCTGGGTGATTTCTATTGCTTCAATACCTTATAGTCTCTGTTTCAAAACCTCAGTGTGAATGCCGCAATTTGGCAGGTGGAAAGTCTAGCAACAGGTCCATTAGCTTTGGCTTTACAAACCTTCCTCTCCCTCTAGGATCCCACAATCTAGGGATCTGCTGCAGCTCAGCAGCCTTGATCAGTGGGTTCTCTTCATCCAGCACGACAGGGAGTTTCACAGCTTATGGCTTTGTTTGGGACAGCATCATGATGAAGGGATGAAAGGAGTTCTGTGGCTTCAGGTAGGGTTCAAAATCTTTACTGTTGTTAGTAGAAGAAGTAGAATTGCTAGGTTTTACTTTTATTAATAAGAACCTAAAACTCATCATTAGATGCCAGGGCCTGGCTCAGCTAGATGTGGTAGGTATGTGTTATATGAAAGGATGCTCTTTAGTCCTGAAAGTGTACAATTCAGGCTCGTAGCGAGTGAGACAATGGCTAAAAGTGATGTGAAGAGTCTGCAGCAGCACAGTAATGTGATGAGAGTGCTTTTTATTTCCCCCCACTGGCGTAGTGGCTGCCCCAGCAGCTGCAACCACCCCCAAAGAGTTAAGCTCTTTAAACAGGATGCAGTTTGCTCCACAGAGTAACTCATGTGAGGCATTGATTGCCATCTAGGCTGTAATCCTGCCCCCCTAAGATTGTCCTTGCTCTTTGGGCTGAGGTGCTTGCTGAAAGATCCCAATCTCCACCCAACTCAAGTAGTTTGGTCGATTTGTTTCTGGCCACATGTACCATAGAGGTAGAAGTGTTGATTTATAACTCTATTAAAGGATGTTTAATATATGGTGTATTCCAGTTGTGCAAGTTCTTGACATTTAGAAAGAAGTATCACTGAGAAGTAGCCAATGTAGCGATCTGTAAGAAAGCTGTCCTTTCCTGTGAGGGCTGCTACAGGGTGGTAATAAAGATCACAGCAATTCTGTGCTCCCAGTGAAATCAGTGAACAGAAATGTCAAGGAAAGATGGAACAAATGTAGTCACCCACCAATTAGTTTTCCAAACTGTGGCAGCTATTTTCTTCTCAAACTAATTACTCTAAAAGAACTTTGGAGGACTCTTGCTGGGGATTGACTCCTTGGCATTCAGTAACAGCACTGAACCATGAAGATACAGGACAAAACCATAGAAGTAGAGAAGAAGAGACAATAAAAAGCAGCTTGAAGACAATGCTCTCTAAAGCCTTATCTGTGAAATACTCTTTGTCTCCTAAATTTCAGCTTACTTCTCATGGAATTGTCAGAGCCATCGGGATTACTTACATGCTTGCCAGGCTGCTGTCGCTGTCTGTATTTTTCATGTCAAAGATAACTGTCTTGCTGCCATGGAGGCATCAGAGTTTGTCTCTGAACCTCAAACTGGTGACGAGCTGTTCTGGGGCCTCTGACCAGCTCTCCCAGGACGTCACTTCCTTGCCTAATGTTGACCAGCACCAGACGTGCCCACACGTCTTCCTTGGAGCTGTTCCAGTTGACATTTATCAAGGAAATGGCCCCAGCGCTCAGGTGGTGCTGTTTTTAATTTGGTAGAATTCTGCAACTCCTTACTGCTTTTCAGAGAACAAAAAATTTAGAAGTCTTCAATATCTTGGGTTAAAAACCCAAGAAACAGAAATTCACCCAATCATCATCAGTAAAACAGAACAAATAGTTCCTCCTGTTGTGATGAATGTCAGGGAAACCAATAAATGTTAAACTGTCTTTTCCAGACCACTTTTTCTACTTGCACAAACTGTGAAGTTAGTGCTAACTAACTAGCTTAGGTTCTTTAGTAGGTTAGCCTCCAAAAAAAAAAGCTATGCTCTGTGTCTTTGTGAATGAGATTCCATTAACTTGCAGTGATGGCCAAACAAATCTGTCATGACAGGGCATGTTCAGGGTGAAGCCAGGAATCAGCTGAATCCATGGCTGGGCACAAGCATGCCCATGTGGGTGCACAAGTTTTAGAAGGGCCTGAGTCTGAGTGCTAGGGAGGGGAGCCCCCAGCCTGAACTTCTCCCAGCTCTTTCTCACACAACTCCTGTGTTGCTCAGCTCCAATGTTACATGTCTCCAATGTTACATGGCTGCACCATGTCAGAGCTGTCCTTGAACACAGGCAGCCAGGCACCTGCAAGGAGGAAGAAGAGATTGCAGAGCCCGTTCCTGCTCCCAGCAACCTCACATTTTCTGAGGCTGGAGCTAGAGAGTGCTCGTTTTTTCCCACTGCTAGTCTGATCTCTTTACTGTGGTGGCAGATGCGTTTTCTGCACTATATATTTTTTTTTTGTGACCTCGGGAGAGATGATGCAAAGGAAAGCTATGGTCCGAGCCTAGGGTCATAGGCATCTCAGCCATACATTGCAGTCATACATACATACAAGCATCAGCACCAGAAACTCCTCAATAGGAGGTTTATGTGGGTGTTGCATTATCGTCTGAATTTTTGCTTGATCCTGATTTCCATATCTACCTGTTATTAATAAAACTCAGGTAACAGCACTGACGTAAATGGAGTTTGCTTTGTATCTGTGCAATTAAGGCAGACATCTGGCATCTTTAAAAGAAACATAAGGAAAGCATATTTCCCCAGGAGAATCCCATCCCTGTGTTGTCAGAGAATTGTTTATTAATTAATAATCACTCAAACAATAATCACACTTATGGACAAAGTTAAAGTATACAAATGGTGAACAGAGTCATACACATAGGAAAAGAATAAGAAAGAAGGAAAAAGCTAAAGAAATAGATGCTGGGTTGTTCACGTGGCCTCTGAGGCTAGGAAACCTGGGTTTAAAGGTTTCCATCTTCTGCCTCTATTGTTCCTTCAGCCAGTCATGGGATTTTAAATAACCTCCTTCAGGATCCTGACAGTTAATCCAGGAGTTTGTAGTCTCCATGCCTTCTCCATGATCAAGATGTTTAGATTTTAGTTTCCATTTATGTAAGATCCAGAATACCAAAGGAGTAATTTTAAGGAAAAAGTAACTGACTGTTGGTGGACTTTTCACAAAATCTAAAGGACTGGTTTAAAAGAGACAAACGGCACCAACTAGGTCTCCTGAGGTCAGAACTATGTGGGAACCACATCCACTCAGGGTGCTACCAGGAGCACACCATTTCCAGAAGAGTAAAATCCCAGTGAAGTGATACAGAAATAAGGGAGGTGAAACCTTTCTGTAACCAAAGCAGGCTGGGTCCTAACCAATGGGGACCCATCTTGCAGGCAAATGAAGGAGCCAAAGTTCTTAGCAAGTAGCACAACTTGTTGAAGTCAAGAGTCCAGGGGTGAAAAGAACCATAAAAGTAGTGATGCGTAGGCAGAACTATTTAACTGTGTCCTCCCCATGCTGACTAACAATAAAGAAAATGGGGGGTGATGAGTCCTTCTAGACAGGTTCCTAGTCAATCCTGTAGACAGGAGCAGCACATTTGACTCTGGCAAAACTACTGCTATAGGAAGCAAGAGGTGAACTTGAAGCCTCTGGAGCTGTGCAGCCAGCTTCTGCCCACTAACCAGTCCTGGTGAATCTCCTCGTTGGCACTCGGGTAAAATGTCTGCTCAAGACCTGTTCTTTGGGGAGGGCAGGAGCATGTGAACCAGGAGGGAGGCACAGGGAAAGCCAAGCTTGGAATGATGGGCACAGCTGGTGGCATACCGATCCAGGTCAGGGAGTAGGAAGCCAAAAGGTGAAGGTGGCTGTGGTACATGGGTGGTGGAGAAATGAAAGACAACCAGTGAGGACTTCCTGTTTGGTAATGCCAACAGACTTCTCCCAGGTAAGGGGATGATTTTATCTGAGTCACCAAGGGGGAACTGAATGTTCCTGGTAGGAGGAGAAGTGGGTGAGCAGATACCTGTTTGTTGCTGAGAGCCTTTTCTGGGTGTGCTCAGTGATGTGTACTGAGGAGCTGTGGTGCTTCAGGAGAGCAAAGCACTGACTGCTGCCGTTGCTTTTTTTAATGTAGTATTTTATGGTATTGTCGCCACCTTTGTTCCTTTTTTTCCTCAGCGCTGAGGGGTGGGACAAAAAGACCGAAAGAAGCAGCAGTATCACTAATACTAGAAAACCAGTTCTGCAGGAAAACCTGCAGATGTCTGTATGATGGGGAAGGAGTGGCTGCACTCATGACCCAACCTGCCTTGCACATAGCAGGCTGTGAGTGTGATGGACTATGACAGGCACCTTCCTTTGTCCGTCTCATTCCTATGAGGCCATTGTTAGCCGGGGATCAAAGAGGCCAGCTGCTCCTTAGGGCCTGTCTGGGTAACTTGTGAGGAAGTACTGGAGGGTATGTATACTTCTGGACTGCTCTGCCTTTCTTACTCCGTGGCACTTGCTCTGCTTTGGCTGCAAACATTCTCTGCCTTGATCAAGAGCTGGTCAGTGGTAGGGGATTTTGTTGTCTGTAACAGAGACATCTGGAGCTGTCAGAAGGCTGACATGGAGATGTCTGTGTCCAGTGGAAGCACTCAAGTATCAGGGAAGCCACCAACGCTGGGAATTTTACATAATCCACTTTGCCTCCGTGAATTTTGCTTGTTGGCAGTAGCAGAAGCCCATTTCCCAAAAGTGTTCCCAGGCTGTAGCACAGGAGGATCTGGCCAGGGAATCCCAGCTGGGACTAACCCTGCTCCCTCCGGTGCAAGAGCACTCGTCACTCGTGCTCCGCCTCTCCGGTACACTGTGGGACACAGCCCAGATTCATGGTCGGGTGATTAGAAGGGAACAGGGAGAGATTTTTGACCCACATCCGCCCTGAATACCACTTGCGGGCCCGAGCAAGCTGTCAGCACCTCTGTCATGAGTTTGATTTGGGAGGCACACGCCGTGACAGTTGTCGTAGGGTGCGAGAACGGCTCACCGAGCCATGGTGAGGTGTTCGGGCACGTGGGGAGTGCCAGAGGAGGCCGGGGGAGAGGAGGAGCTGGACACAGACCACCGCAGCGACCCTTTCACTTCCGAGAAGCGCTAGGATAATGGCAGTTTCCCGGCACGGGCCCCGCGCAGCACAGCAACCGCAGTCCGACAGCGACGTGGCCACACATCCCGGCAGCCTGCAGCGGCCTGGCACTGAACGCCGCGTCGTGCTGCCCCGGGCGGCCGCCAGGGGGAGCCCGTGCGCCAGCAGCACCTCCGGTCCCGCCCTCTGGCCTCACCCTGGCTCGTAGCGGTAACGACCACAACGGGAAAGGAGGACGACGAACAAGCTGATTAAAAGAGAAAAGTAATCCGAAGGCAGTTAGAAAAGCGGCAAAGTATAACATAAAAAAAGCAAAGCGAATCCCGCAAACGAGGTTAAGGGGTGGGGGGAGGGGGGAAGGAAATAAATAAACCACCACCAACAAAGAAAAAACACCAAAACCATCCTATCCCCTCCCACTTTCAGACTTCTGAATATTTTCTGGCTACGAATCTGGCGAGAACTAGCCTCGTCCATCCCAACACCTGCTCGGCTTGTGTCTCTTTCCGCATGTTTTTGGGAATTAAGCGCAAAATTCTCTCAGGTAGCAAGTGGGTTTCCAGCCCTGGCCTTATACCACTCCTCTCGGCAGCCCTAGTGGAAAGTGGCGTCACGCATAGCGCAGCGCCTCCAGGGATGCGTGTAGCCTTGGGACCAGGAGGTGGCACAGCAGCTGCCTTGTCACCTTCCCACCTAGGATGGCAGAGCCGTTGCAGCACCGGAGATGCCTGTCTGGAAAGAAACAGTGGGGAACCATGTGATGGGGCAAGTGGGGGATGTTGATAATAGTGGCGGAAATAATTGTCTCCTAGTACTACTGTCAGAAAAGTGTTTGAGGGAGATAGAAGAGCTACAGCTGCCTCTCCATCATCCATAGTCTGCAAATCGGGAAGAATTTTCTTCCAGAAGGTACATGATAAATCAGTGTTACACATAGGGCACATTTGCTTGATACCCTCCAACTTGGGTTATGCAAGGATGGTCTTAAACTCTCAGACCATGTAACCTCAGTTCACTTGCTTGGAGGGCAGATTGATACCCTTTACACTGGAGGATATATTCAGGCCACACATAGCCTACTTAACCCTCGGCAGTGCTTTTTTACCTGCAGGAACAACTACCGCATCTCCACACCTGACAGAGCAAGTGCTACACAAAGGCAGAAGCTGCATAGAGGATCCTGTATCCTCTGCAGCTCCTGCTGCATCCTCTATCCAGCTCCTTACTCTGTTTCCAGGTAATGTGTCTTGTGAACGAGGCATTTCACCAGCTGCAC
Source organism: Semnornis frantzii (assembly GCA_013399775.1). Taxonomy (NCBI): domain Eukaryota; kingdom Metazoa; phylum Chordata; class Aves; order Piciformes; family Ramphastidae; genus Semnornis; species Semnornis frantzii. Next base: position 31,303 of record VWYK01067232.1, on the reverse strand, counting down.
GTGCAGCCAGGTGCTTCTTCACCCACGTGGGCACCTGTCCCATCCTGCTGCTGATCTCATGTATTCAACCTCCCTCCTCCAGCACAGGGTGTGGTGGTGGTGCTGGGATGGAGACGGTCCCCTCCCATGCATCAGTGACTCACCATGCAGCACCTTGTCCTATGGTCCCACCTCCATCTTCCTTCCTGGTACTTGGGATGCTGTAATTACACAGCTCCAAAAAGCTATGTTAGCATGAGGAGTACCCAGCTGCAGGGACCTGCAGGAATGATAAAACTAATGACTAGCAACACCAGTTCCTGCTCAGCAGTCCAATAGGGTGAATCTGAGCATCTGTTTTTTTCCTGTTCTTCTGCAATGTTATTTTTCTGCAAATGTGGCACACAGAGCAAAATTTAAACAAGAAACACAATGGCAAGTGCATCAGCCATACAGGAGCAGATTGCTCCCTACATGATCCCACTTGAAGCTGCTCCTGGATAGTAGGTAGAGCATTTTGGGTTTGTTTGGGCACGGTGGCACGGTGGTACGGTGGTGGTGGTGTGACTTAATGGAGGCTGAGCCACCTGGCAGTATGGAATGTTGGAAACATCTGCTGCTCTGCCATCCCCTTGTCTCTAGCAGAGACCAGTCAAAAAAATTGCATCCAGCATCTGGCTGCATCCATGTAGCTCTGACGGACACAGGCAGGCACAGCATCTCACAGGGAGAGGTGAATGTGCACTAGAGGCTGTGGAATTTATGCCATGGGATGTTGCACCTGCCCATGCCCAGTGGAGGGGCTGACCAAACCGTCACCCAAAAAGCAGCTGCAAAGCAGCAGTGGGTACAAATCCACATAGCTGACAGCTCCATACATTGCCTCAACATCTCTGGTTGACTGACAACCTTTCCTGGAGCAAATTAATTCCACTTGTTCAAGGACTATGGATATCTCCAGGAGATATGGGTACCTAGAAATCGAAGGGATGCTGCTCCATGCACAGTGGTTTTGCAGTGCAAGTAGCTACCAAGCATCAGGCAAGCTCCAACTGGCATCTCTACGCATGACTTTTCTTGAAAATTGAAAAAAATTTTTTTTTTTTGTGATAAATGAAGACACCAGAGGTGGAGTTTTTTTGAATGATTCTCCTACCCCCTCCCCAGTCTTTCTGTACTTCTTCAAACACAAGCATAGCCTGCATCTTCCAGGTAACTGCCAGACAAGTGAATTTATAGCCTTGCAGATGTCAGAGAAGTGAAAACCTGGTTGTCCAGCTCAGATTTGGGCAATTTTAATGTATTTGAGCTCCTGTTGTTTGATGCTTGTGAGATCAGATGACTGGGGAAAGACTGCTTGTCCTGAAGTATCTGAGAGGTGGGAGAAGTTGGACACTCAGGACAAAAAGCTGGGCGAGTTGTCATCCCAGGCCTGGGTGATGAGCACCATTTGTGGAGACAGTGTGAAGGCAGTGCTATTCACATCACCTGCAGCAGGAAAGGGTGGCTCTGGGAGGGTCCCTGTACCCTCCCTTCCCTCCCATGTGCCTCGTGACTTTCCACGGTTCTCCTATCCCAGGGGGAACAAGATGGACCCTGTAAATCTTAAGGGAGTTCTCATGTTTCTAAGAAGTGGATTTTTTTCCTCAAAGATGGAGTGTGATGAGAGGTGGGTCTTTAAATCTCTGATTTTTTGTTTGACTCTAATACACTAAACCTAGGTTGGGACATTAAACCACCCCTTGTTTAGGCTTTCTCAGGCACGTATTTTTTCTGTGCTGTGCTGCTGACAAAGACAGCAGGTTTCCCCCTCCCTATTCTCCCTCCTCCTCCCCAGGCTTTGATCCCAGCAGCTCTGAAAACTGAGCTTTGAAAATACAGTTATTTCACAGACGTGTTGATTAGGAAATGAAACTCCATGAAGCAAATGACAACCTCATTGCATCACCTGGCTCTGTGAGGCTGGAGCTCCCCACCAGGAAATGCATTCTTATATTTTTTTGACACATCCAGGGTGTTGTATTATTAATAAAAAATGCAGACAGAACTTCTTAAGAGAAAATGACTTCCAAAGAAATTGTCTGGGGGAGTGTTTGTTGGTTGGTTTGGTTTGGGTTGGTTTTCGTTGTTGGATTCTGTTTTTTTTTTTTCCTCTTGTGAATCTGTCATCTTTCTTAGAGACAGCTAAGCCCTTCCTCTCTTCTGCAGAGCAAAAATGAGGCATATGCTTATCCTGGAGCAGGAACAGTCTCCTGAGTACACAGAAACACTCTGAGGTTTTGCCTCCTCTACCTGACTGTTAATCAAGGATTCAAGTTTTACAGGAAAATGGATTTAATAGAGGATGAAGAGAGGGCTGTGGACCATCGCGGTTAATTCTCCAGGAAGATAACCACAACTTAGAGTCCTATGAGGACTAGATTGCATGTAGTCCATCCAGGTGGGATGGGGAGAGAACTAGCTGATGTGGCTGTGTACATAGCATACCATTCATGATACCATATCTTTCTTATTCAAATACCCCCAAATCCAGCTCTTAGAAGCAGCAGGATTTCCCCCCTCCCATATGTATAAATAGTGTCATGGTTTTTTGAGTGCTCCTAACACTATTCTGAGGATGTCAGTCCAGGGTGGGATGGAGTTTGAGAGCTGATTCTTCTCATTGTGGCTACTAGAAAAGCAGAGATTGCCCTCAGCAGGGGATATGCTGCTTGAGCAGCCTTGTTCTCCAAGCCTAGGGCAAGTGGAACATTAGATTCACCTTGCCTAACTATTCATCACCACATCTAACAGCCCTTACTGGATCCACACTCCAGTTCACAGCAGGAAGAAAAACAATGACGTTCCCATTTCCATAAACTGCTGCTTCCTTTGAGTTTTGATGTCTCAGCATCAATCTGAAGACAGTTGTGAGGTGGTTCAGGCTCCTCGCACTTCATCTGTGAGTGCATTGCTGCCTCAGGAATCACACCCCAGAGAGCCTGACCACTCAGCATGGTTCCAGCAGACTTCCTCGTAGCCTGGCCAGCTCAGAGACATTGCACCCAGCAGAGTCCTGTGCTGCTTTGCAGGCACTCACCTATGAAAAGAAGCAAACCCAGAAATGTCTGAGTGATGGATGCAGATGAGGCGGGCTCAGCAGCTTAGAAAACAGGCTAGGGATGGGGCAGCGTCCATCAGCCTCCAGCACCAGCCTCCAGCACCAACCACCAAGCATGACAGCAGAGGCTGAGGTTTCAGAGGAGGTTCAAGGAACTCCTTCAGGCTCATGGAATTGCTGCAGAAGGGGAAGAACTGAGATGGGATGTGCAGAGCAGCCATGTATCCAGCAACCTCAGACTCACTGGAGAGTCACAGCTGTAGCAGTGGGTGGGACTTTGGAGAGATCATGATTTGCTTTTCTCCTGCAATGTAAGGTTTAATGGAAGGTTTTTCACAAAGCCTTGAAAAGAAGCTGAGGAGACATTTGCAGAACCTATCTGCAAGGTACACATACCTCTGCAGGAGAAAGGAAGAAAATCTTTCACCGAGTAACATGACAAGTATCCATCAAAGGAGTGACCAGTCTCTGGTTGACATCACAGGTTTGATGTGAAAAAGTTACAAAGGGCTTTCTGAGAACAGGTGGAACATTTTTTCCTGGATGCAGTGAGGGAAAAGGAGCTAAGGAATCCATACAAAGAAAACCTTTCTAAGCAATGAGCCAGGAAAAGAGGCTTTGCAGAAGTGCTGAAGGACTCTATCTGTGGTCATCTCTAGCTTGGATATTCAAGCTTAGATATTTGGTCTGAATTCCAGTCACTGAACAATTGCTAACAATAGACCTGTAGATGATTTTCTCCACTAATACTGAAAGGGTAAAACTATTCCTCTCTCAATAGGTTGCCTCCCTTCCCTCGTTCCTGCTTGAAAATCACTCCAAAAATTAAAACCAGGAATTAGCCCTTACACATGTAGCTTGTTCTGCACAAGATACCCCGCTGGGAGGAGAGTTTTTCTGTTGAACTGCAGAAAATCCATTTTGTGCTCCCCAGTGCTCATGCTGCTTCAGCCTTGCTCCCTGCCACACACAGATGCATCCCCATGGAGGATACAGGCAGAAGTGGGGCAGGAGGTGGGGATGCAGAATGGGCATGGGTGGGAGAAGTCTCAGTAACTCCAACCCTGACTGCCATCCCCTGCAGCATGAGCCTGCTCTCCTTTCTCCAGCTGGCTGCTCTCACCCATCCCATTCAATTCTATCCCCACAAAAAGCAGCTTGCAGGTGACATCTTTGACGCCTCCATCTCTCTCTATGCACATCACAGCTTTTCATCTCTGGCAGCTAATAGCAGAGCGCTGGGGGAAGGGACCATATGCCAAAGCAGCTTGTCTAAGGCACCTTCTTACTATAACATTAGGTGCTCTCCTAGCAAGAAAAAAGATTTTGATATGTGGTTAGAGTACTGACCAAAACATCTCCCCTCTTGCCATGCTGTAGGGGATGCTTTTGCCTCTGTGCTGGTGGCAGGAGACAGCTTTGCAATGGGACAGGAGACAGAGACACCTCTGTTTGGAGTGACACCACAAAAAAACATAGGCTGGTGGCAGCCAGGAGTGTGTGCTTCTGTCAAAAGTCCAGTTACAGGAGTATGCAGGGTAAGCAGCTGCAGTGCAGCATGACAGTGCTGGAACAAGGGCAGTGGCTGGATTCATCTACAGAAAGAGACACCTTCCTTCACTCTCCTGCCTGCAGGGTGTTTGCTGCGACTACTGATAGAATCACGATAGTGTCAGGTAATTAGAGGGTGTGAAGCTCAGGCTCATTTGAGCATTAGGGAACCTCACTTCCCTCCTTCCAGTGGACGCTGTAGTTCCGAGGAGTTCTGCTGCTTAATGAGCCCCTTAATGGTTGATCCTACTGCATGAATGCATGTGTCAGTTGTGATTCAGTTCTGACTCAGCAGCAGCAAGGTGATGGGTTTGCCCATCAGAGAGGTGAAGGGGTCTTGTCATCCTGGTCCTCTCCCAGTGAAGGGGAGAAGCCCAAGGGAGAGTGAGAAGCTGAGCTGCCAGGTGATGCTGTCATCCTGTTAGGTCCTGTCTGATCCATGCTGCTATCTCTGGGAGCTAAATTCTGTCTTACCATAGCCATGATTTCGAGTGGAGCTGGTGTCCAGGCTTGGCTGTGGGGATGTGACAGCGGCAGGAGATTGTGCTTATGGGGGCTTGGGAGACCCTGTAGAGCAGCAATGAATGCTCTGTCATGGGGTTACCCAGTGGGGTTGCCTCTATAGTAGCTTACAGGCAGCCAAGTATGAAGGATACTCTGGCGGCCTTGTCCATCCCTCAGTGCATGTGAAAACATTGCTTCTGCATCTTCTTGTAAAATTCGTGGGAGTCCCAAATAAGTAGGTCTGCTTCTCCAGAGCCCCGGGCTGTGTGAGGGCATTTGCTGCAGTGCACAGTTGCTGGATAGTGCTGCTGGAAGGAGATGGGGACCAGCCTGCGCAGGGGAGAGACAGGCTCACCAGGTTTGCCTGAGGGAATCCCCATCTGCTTCTGCTTTCTTCCTCCTGCATAACCTTTTTGCAACTCCTCCTGCATAACCTTTTTGTAACTCCTCCTGCTTTCTAGCTTTTGGGCTCCTAAAACCCGTGTTAAAAGCACACACTCTCACCTTTGCAAGCCTGAAGCTCCCTGGTGACTGGAATGTACCACAACAGTTATTAGAGAGCCTTCTAGGGGCTGTCCCTTTCCTTACCCCTCTTGCCACTACCCAATTCACTGGTCAGAGAGGAGACACAGGCATGCACGTGTTTCAGTATGTGTCTCATTTTAAATGCATTTATTTTTAGCTTGTTTTTGTGGCCTGTAGAGGATTCCACAGGAAATCCTGCAGCCATGGGATCATGAAAAGCTCAGGTTCCCGATTGTGTTACATACGTTAACAGAGCTGTGATCTATATGGGCTTTTTAAAAAGCAGCTATAAATACTTCCTCCAGCTGCACCAATATCCCCTCGTCTCTCTTCTCTCCGTGGCACCTGTTGACACTCATGTACCCAGTCAAGATTAGCTGCTTTGCAGGGAAGGGAAGCCCAGATTCCGGAGCCATCCTTTCCTGCCCTGTTGCAGCAGCACCTGGCTGGCCCATTTCAGGAGGCCGCTGGGGCTGTCAAAATTCACACAAGCCTGAAGAGCCAGCTTCACTGATGGGTTTGCTTGGCCCAGCAAGCAGCCTCATTGAGGAATGAGACCCAGGAGCCAGCTTCATGTGAAATGGTGTCACCTTGCCATCTGAGCCCCAGGGCAAGTGCAACCCCAGCCTTCTGGCCAGGCAGCACCACTAGTGTGAGCAGGTTGTCATTTCTCAGCCCTGCTTCCTTCCTAAGCTTAGGCCAGTCAGGGAAACTAGGGTGCTTAGGGGTAGAATGTGCATGTGGGTTTTGTTTTGCAGCCATGGGGTGCACTGTCAAGTCCATCAATTCCCTCCAGCTGTGGAAGCAGCTGGCTCTTTCGCAGGACCCCTCTAGGATCACCAGAATGAGTAATGCCTGCAGACTTGGCCTGTGTTTGTAAAACACAGACACACAACTATGCAGCTCGAGTACCTGGCATCAAGTGTAGGGGAGACATTTAGGTTCTTTTGGCTGAAAGAAGAGGAACTGATCCTCCATGAGAGATAGCTGTTGGTCTCCTCACCAGCTCTGACCATTGTGGAGATAGGTGCTGCATAGAGCACACCAGCCTGAGCTAGTACACATCTGGAGGAAGCACCATCCAGGAATCTGTCCCATCCATTATGTGATTTGTAGATCCTCCAAAAAAACTCAATCCCCAAACCCTTTTCCATGCAGAGAAAACCCCAGTGAGGTGAGCTGAAGCTGTGCCAAGGCCAGTCCCTGCTTCCCTGCAAAGATGCCATCCCTGTGCAGTCTGAGCTGTGCCCCTGATTTTCCCAGCCTCACTTGTCATTCCTGGCTGCTGGTGACTCAGTCCCTGGCCACATTGGTTGCCTCCACAGCAGCCATGCTCTGCTGCATTGCAGAAAGCCTCAGCCATCTGGGGGAGTCTGTAATAATGTGTTTGGAGACAGCATTCCCCTTCCATGCTGGGATGGATCCAAGACTTTTTTAAAGGTTTGTTTATGCAGAAATAAAGAGAGATTCCTTTCGTCACTTTCTTTGCTTCATGTGAAGTGTCCTGTCCTGCCCTTGCGTCCCTCCCCTACCTTTGTGAGTGAATAATTTATCTCCAACATAACTCAACCTTAGCAGTGGCTGGACTTGAACCTGGGCTTCTTGCTACCTGGGAGAGCTGGAATCATGCTGCAAATGGTTACATTCCTGCCAGTGGAGAAGTGTGACTAGCCCAGCAAGAGCTGTTCAGACATCTTTCTTCTCATTAGCCCATCAGCTCACAAGCACGGGATGGAGCTTGGCTTGGATCCCAGTGTTGGAGATGAGTGCCATAATTCCTTTGCACTCTTCTGGACCTTGGTTTGCCCGCAGAGTCTGTCGTGAAGAAAGGGGAGCCACCTGACGAAGGCTGAGTTGCACCTGAAATACAAAACATCTTGGCTTTCACAAATGAGCATTTGCTGGTGAAAGATCACCCACTGACTGCAGGGCCTGATGCAGGAGCTGGAAGATGCATTCAGTTCAAAGTTAAAATTACTGGAAATCTACCCCATTGCTTGGAAACTCTTCTGATCCCTGCCTAAGCTCTCTTAAACAACATCTCTGAGTGTGCCACACTCACAGGCTGGTAGCTGGGTTTGTGTCATATCCCTCTCTGCCAGTGTGCACGACTGACTGGAAGCAAATCCCTCCTCTCTAGGTAGACCCTGCTGAGGTTCTGACATGGGTCCTGTACAAGGGGTTTCAGATGTGTGATGTTAGCTGTGGGTTCAGTATGCAGCCCTGAATTTGCCATACCTGCAGGATAACCTCGGGATACCAGAAAAAGAAAAGCACAGAGGGAAAGGTAGGACTATGCAGGGTCAGCTGCTGGAGGTGAAGGCAAAGCCCAGAGTCAGAAGCAGAGAACAATGGGCTTGAAGTTATATTTAGTCTGTTTCTGGAGATTTCAGGTTCAGAACCAAAATACCACAGTGAAGCCCATCTTGGAGGAGCTGTTGTCACACACCACAGGATGCACAAGGGTTGCCCTGGTCCTCCAGCTGCCAAGGGCCTCCTGGATCTGGAGAAGGTCAAGACAGAAGGATTGAATGTAAGGAGGTGTGGAAAAAGAACAGCAGTATTTGCTTTCTTCTGCCCTGCTCCTCCCAGGCTGTCACTTTTGCCAAGGCTCCTGACAGCCCTTTCAGCTGAAGTGCACTCAAAGAATGTATGCTGGGGTTATATAAGACTCCAGTACCTTTGGTGACTCACAGTCCTTGTCCTAACACGCCATTCCCCACAGCCATTGTGTAACCTCATCAGGAAAGCATGCGGTGGCTGGCCCCAGAGATGGGGACCTGCAGTGGGGATGGGGAGCTGCAGTGGGAATGGTCCCAGGGGTCATCACTCCCAGGGAAAGGCAAATCTACTGAAGGACCACACCACCCCTCTTGCATAGGAAGAGGAAGGAGTCCTGCTACAGGTTTGGTCCTGCAAAGAGAGGGACTGCCTGGGAAATGAAAAATGTGGGATCACAGGACGAGAAAATTTGTAGTTGGCACCTAAATCCATGAGTTTCCCTGTTGTGTGCTTGTAATGAAAAGTCTACCAGTGTGTGTAATAAAAGGGCTTGTTGGTAGGAGGGTAGAAAAGGAGATACCTTCTTGCCTCATCCAAGAAGCCTTCCTCCTAAGGTGAAGATGCCTGAGATTTCTCTTGTTTAAGTAGGAAACATCAGGATGGACTGTGGCTAGCAGTGAAGATACCGTCCTTCTTTCTGTCACAAAAGGAAAATCAGGCCTTTGAGGAGATCCTGGAGCTTGCAGCACACGCACAAGCAGGAAGAGAGGCAGCCTGCACTGCATCAGCGAGGGATGTAGGCATCCATGGGCAATATTCCCAGCAGTGGGGTAGGGAGGGAGCAACCCAAGGAAGTCAGGTTAGATAAGCCCATAAGGGTAAACAGCACATGACTCCCTCTTGGTGCAAGAGGCTTTGAAGGGTTGCATGTGTGCCTATGTACTAGGTGGGGAGTCTGGCCCAGGTTCCTTGCAGTCAGGTCCAGTATGCCATATTTTGCATTTCCTGCAACAGCATCCCCAGCAGCACAGAGCATGGCAGGGGCTGGCAGAGCAAAGGAGACCTCGTGCCAGCCTCTCTTTCCCTCCTTATTCACAGTCTGTAGGCACCAGGACACAGGTCACACCTGGGCAGCTGTACCTCAGCATTTTGTGTTGCTCTGGTTTGCTTTGGTTTTTCACTCTGCCCATATTCTGTGTTTCAATATGTGTACCACAAGGCAAGCTCAAATATCTCAGCCCTTCAAGGCAACAGAGTTGCTGTAGATGTGGGCATGCTGGAAGAAGACAGTGTTGGCAAGTCAAGAGTAAATGTTTGCTTCTCTGAACTCACACTGCTGAGAAGGTTTTGACCTCATACTGCATGCTGAAGGTTTGAGTGCTGCCCTGTGACTTCAGGGCCAGCTCATCAGTTGGAACAAGTCAGAGTAGCTGCACAGAAGGAAACCCAGATGAGTAGATATTTTCCTGATGTCTTGCCAGTCCTTGATTTCTGTCCAGGACTCCACACCTACCCCAGCCTACTTTCTGGTGCAGAAGTGCTAGGTCTGAATCATGAAAAGGATTCATAGCCTGGCTCATTAGCTGAGCTCAAAAGTAAAGTTAATAAAACTCTTCTTGTTCAGCCAAGGATCTGGTTCTCAATGTTTAGTAGCTCTGCAGTGGAGTGGCAACATATTGGGGCTGACTCTCAGCTTCATGACTCCACTTTTAGACTAGTGTAAAGTCACAGTACCACAGGCATCACACTCATTATTTATGATACAGTTATAAACTATACAACTTTGCCCCCTCAGTCCATAGCTAGAAATCACCACTTCCCACATGCAGCATATGCAATGCTTTATTTTTAAAAAATAACTTCCATCTTTCTAAAGAGTAAAGGCAGAGCAAAAAGATTAACTAATGCCACCTATTATTAAGTTATTAAATACTTACAAGCCCACAAAACCATGTGAGCATTCTATTTCCTTAGGAAAGAGTGCAATAGAAAAAAAAATTTCAGAGCCAGAACCTTGCCTGGTGGAAAGCAGAAGACACTGGCTTCAGAAGCATCATCTGTTCCCAACTGCAGAGACAGCTGCCAGAAATCCCTCACCATGAAGTTCAGCACTGGTGATGTTGAGGGATGCTCATGAGAAGCAATTAAGAGACAAAAAGATTCATAAGTTGTGTTCTACTGGCTACAACCACGTGGCCACCATGATCTAAGTCTGTAGGAACATGCCCCGGCTTTGCCAGGCAGCCTCATAGGCTTCTTGGGCACAGGATGTCTCTGATGCCAGTAGGCATCACTACCTGCTGCCAGCATGCCCCAGTGTTGCTCACTGTAAAACCTTTTCAGTCTGTTACATTTTGCTAGGCTCTAACCAACTGTGCTGGCAGGCTGCCACACTGGGAGATCTCAGTCAAGGTAGTTTGACAAGAGTGAGGCTGGGGGATGACACCTTTTGTCCTTGACCTTTAGGGGAAGTTCTGGGATGAAGAGGTAAAGAGAAGAGATGTGAGTATCTTGGAGACAGAGGGGAAAAGTCTGATATGGGAGTGGGATGGACAAGGAGAGCGAAGTTAGGATAAGGATTTGGTGGATAGGAAGAGATGGACCTCAGAGGATGTGGGACAGAAGGAGGAAAGGGAAGTCTCTTCTGCCTGTTAGAACGTGTTCTCTGCAATGCCTGGGATGAATAAAATATTTCCATCTGCATTTCTCTTCCATCATCAGCTGAAACCTTCTGGTCCTATGTCTCACATCAGTCAACACACTGTGGATGGCAGTCTTCCACTGTGACAAATGCTTTGTTAGCTCCTGTCACCCTTCTGCCTGGCAGCCTCAGCACTCTAGCTCTGTTGCTGGCCCTGTCACCAAGGCATGGTGGACCTCCTGAGGACCTCCAGTTTGCATCAGTGAAACCCAGGAGGGCCCACACAGAGGCAAGTGACCTTCAGAAAACTGAGGTTACACAGTAGGCTGTTCAACAGTTAAGAAATGCCAAGCTGACTGTCTCTGCATGTTTCTCGTTTCACTGTTTCCTCAAGGCTTCCCATGCAAGCTCATCTCCATGAACAAAATGGATGGTTCTCACCTGTGGAAGCATGGCTAAGCAAAAATCCTGCTTGGAGAGATACCTGAAGCAGTTCTGTGCAAGCCCTATAGCAGGCTGACTGCTGAGCTGAGTGGGGATTAGCTCACTGCATTGCACTAATGCATTTATATTGCTCCTGGAGGAAGTATCCACTCTAACCTAGCTAACCACACAGCACAACTGTGCACCATCAGCATATCCTGACAGACAGCTCTGCAACTTTCCTTTCTCCATGTTGGCTAGCATGTTGGCTTCATGCTGTGTTTACAGCAAATTGCACAAACTTCTTTGGACTTCATCATCCTGGAGCTTTGTCGTCCCCGTTGAACTGAGTTTTGCAGCTGTAGTCCCCTGAGGAGACACTTTACCTCCACAACTCCACAGCCTTGCCACTTCCAGCAGTAAAGCAGAGGGGATTCCTCTCCCACACACAACTGTGTGCCCCAGGAGCAGATCCAGTAAGCAGAGGCCTCTGGAAAGTCAGCATGTGGTCCTCTAATTGAAGCCTGGATCCTAACATGCAAGTACAGAGAGGCCACATGCCAGCCGATGTACTTTGTAGCTTGAAGAGTGTTTCTTTAGTGCAGGTGGATTGATTTTTGGGTGAGTTTTTTTGTTGTTTTTTTGTTTGCCTGGGTTTTGTGCACGCGCAAAAAACATAAATAGAGCTTAATCTTTTATGCATTTTCTTGTGCCTTCAGACCCAGAGCACCTCTCCATCATTTGACATCATTCCCTGTTTTGAAAGACACACTTACTAGAAAAAGATATAAGGATGTTTTCATTGCAGTTCATCATATTCACATACATAAAATATTAAAAGCAATATAGCTGAACCCAAAACCAATGCAATACTTTGAAAATAGTATTAGTCCTTTCCCTAGGTGTTAGAGAATGTGATAAATCCTAATCCATTATGCATTTATAGTCTCCATGGGTTCCCAAAGGGAGTATGTGTCGCACAGATGCCAGGAGGGTTGTGGTGGTTTGGCCCTGGCTAGGGGCCAGATGCTCACGAAAGCTACTCTATCATTCCCCTTCTTAGAAAGTAGAGATGGAAAAAGTAACGAGGCCTGCAGACCAAGATAAAAACAGTTTAATAAAGCAAAAGTGAAGGCTGCACATGGGAGCAAGAGCAACCAAAGATGTTATTCTCTGCTTCCCATCAGCAGACAACGTTGGGTCACTCCTGGGAAGCAGGGCTTCAATACACTTCAATACACACTTGCTCTGGAGGACAGACAATATCAATGACTGTCCCCACACTTTCTTCTTTCACTTGGCTTTTATACCTGAGCCAGTGTCTTATGGTATGGAATACCCCTTTGGTCAGTTTGGGTCAGCTGTCCCAGCCGTGTCCCCTCTCAAGATCTTATCCACCCGCTCAGCCTGCTGTTAGAGGGGAATGTTGGAAATGCACAGCTCTAGTGCTGTGTGAGCACTGCTCAGCAGCAGCCAAAACACTGGCATGGTGTCAACACTCTTCTAGCTACCACTACAAAACACAGCACTATGAAAGATGCTGTGGGGACAACTAACTCCATCTCAGCCAAGGCCAATACAAGGGTCTGTTATGAAGGGATCAGAAGGTGGTTTTCTTTTATGCACACACATATGTGTGTGGATGCTTACTTAGTGCTTGTCAGCCCTGCTGAGGTGCGTTGTCCATCTGCCCTGCACCACTGTCTGTTGGGGACAGAGTGCATTTCCCAAGTCCTCTCCCAGTCTCTGAAGGGTGTTCCTGAAGAAGGCCTGTGAGAGATCCTGAAATTCAATGGCATGATGCCATGCAGGGGGCTACGGGCCATGGCAATGGATGACAAACATGGAGCAAACGCAACCCTGTGGAAACAGTGAATTTTCCTCTAAAGGGCAGCCCCGTTAAAGGAGTACTTTCATGTCCTTCAAACAGCACTGCTCAACTCATTGCAGTCAGACTTTGATCCCAGGTGAGTGCAGGTGTGGTCCTGGGTGGCTGGAGTTGACGCCTCAGACTTTCAGCAGTCTTCTGCAGAAAAGTGCCCTAGCAGCTCATCTGCCTCATATAAGGATGTAGAATGATTTTCCTCTTCTTAGAGGGTGTTCTAGAGGCTCATCCTGCAGTAACCAACTGTAAAGCCATGTAGCATTAGGAAACAAGATCTCTAACCATGTAGGATTATACCCAGTGTGGGACCTAATGTGGCTTCTCAATTAACTCTTCTTTAAGAGTGGAGCACATTTACTCTAAAGGGTAATTCTCCCAGGGGTAGTGCCTGCACGTTTTTCCAGCAGCTAGATCATTCTCCATTCCTCAGATCCATGCTTTTCTAGTCTGTCTGATCTTTCTTCCTGTCCCACACATGTGTTCCCTTCTGCCTGTCCCTGTGCCAGCCTCCTGCAGCCTACTCTGCCCCAGTCCACCTGATACTACCCTTCCCTTCACCTCCTTGGGTAAGGCAACAGGAAACAGCACTGCACCCATCTCCCTGCTTACTGGGGTTGAAACCATTTAATCTGTTCATATAGACACATGGAAGTGGTTTCAGGAAGAGCTGTTTGAAAAACAAGAGCAAGCATTTACTATATCTTTTGAAATCTGCAACACACTCTCCATTCTGCTGGCTTCTGGAGGGTGGAATCTTTCATTTGTTCAGAACTTTTACATTAAAAATTATTGCTGGCTCTTTTTCATGGCTGTTTTGGATCTCTCTTTTTTTCCATCTCGTGACTGGGAAGAAAAAAAAAAAAAAAAGAAGGATAAATAAAAAAGGGTTTCTAAAGCATTTGAAGTAATATCCCCATGTTTCTCTCCAACATTGTTTTGCTTTTCAAAATCAGATTGAAGAAAAATCTACAACTATTGTGAAAGTTTTAAAATAAATTTAAAGAGCTTGCTCCTCAATGTTCAGGTAGCTCAACCTTCAGTAGCCAAAAAGAAAGTAAAACCAGAACCAGCAGAAAATACAAAAATCCTTCTATGGGCATAAAAAGTTAATGGGAGAAGTGTTAAAGGTGTTAATGGTACCAATGCCATATTCAGCATCTCCTATAAATGGGGAAGGGAATGTTACTGTTGGCAACCTCAGGCAATGACTGGAAGTATTTATTAGCTCAACAGGATCCTATATTTGCAAAGCTAAATCCTGCCAGCAAGACTTAGCACTTCATTGCCAGACTAGCAAACAGAACAGAGCAAGGAGAAGGTAGGTGGCAAAAAAGGCATTCAGTGAGAGCTGTGGAGGAATGCAAAGCCCCTGAAAGCAGCACTCTCCAGGTAAAAGGCTTCCTAGGGCTCCCTGCCTGGGAAGAAACCATCAACTTGTGGGATCCATTATGAAAGCATCCATTATGAAAGCATTTTTATGAATGGTGAAAGGAAACCTTGGTCCAACAAGTCCCAGAAACATAAGGCTAAAAAACGGAAGGGCAAGAGGGAAGAAAAGCAATGAATGTTAATTAATATAATATAGTTGCAATGAATGTTAATTTTAATGTAATATAGTTGTAGTTAGATGTTTGCCTGTAAATCACATGGTGCTGCATAGCAAGCGAAAAGAAAATCCCTGCAAGGTATTCAGAGCAAAACTCTGTGATACACAAAGGAAAATCTTCAGCTGTATGCCACAGGCTGAATTTTCTTTGCAGAGAATACCTGCAGCACACATGGACTTCACTGCCAAAAGGGACTATTCATTTTGTAGCTTTATACAGCACCAGGCACATCAAGCAAGTCACACTATGTGATTCATGCAGACCACAGACCTAATCCAAAAATGTTTATTGTCAGCAGTCAAAAAAAGGCTAAGCTGTGACTGGCCCTGTTGGCTAGGAAAAAGCAGAGCCAGTGTCCTGGCTATTCTGGGGATGAAGATGTCCTGTACCTCCAAAGCCTGAGCTCAAGGCAGGTCTTCTCTGCTGGGGGGCACCAGCCAAGCTCACTGCAGGGGCAGCTGGGGTGAGCCTGTCTCTCACCAACAATTTCAGATACCTGTTGAGATAAATACAGATGCAGATGAATATAGAACCTGAAATTATGACAGTCCTAATTACTGCTTTTTATTTTGATAATATTAAAACATTTCTTCTAATTAATTCTGTTCTATGCATCTTGATAACTGTCTTGTGCTTAGATGATAATGATAAAACATCCTCTCTGTCTCCGAATGTGTCTTTATGTTCCTGTATTATATGAATTCTAACCAGGGCTGGGCCAACAGCACTATTGTGATATTTTTCCAATTCAGTTTGAAGTGTTGACCTTCTAGCAGATACTTTATAATCAGCAGTTCATCTTTTCCTATGAAACAAGCCCAAATATGCTATGTATTTGTCACCACATTTGTGTCCTGAAACTAACAAACAAAAAAAGTGATGTTACTATACATCTACAGTAACAGTAGTAGGGAATATTTCTTCATCTCCTGGGTTGCTGTCATTGCGTGAGAAGAATGGAAGGCAAAAGATAGTGTATCTCTAGAAGAGCAAAGGCGCTTTGAAGCACCACTGGAAACCTGTCTGTACCATGCATCCCTCTGGCTGGTCTATACATCATATTTTAAAACCATCCATGCATTTAAAAAAGACCCTTTGTAGCCATAGTACCAGGTTGCAACACAAGATAAATATGTACACAAAATTTTTGTTCCCATGCTTTTGCAAATGTTGTTCATAACTGTAGAGTTAATTCATTGTTCCAAATGCCCTTGTTTCAGCAGAATACAGAATGCAGCTGGATTTGTCAGGGTGACATCTTGAGTACTGAGTTTTGGGCTCCCCAGTTTAAGAGGGACATGGATATGCTTGAAAGAGTCCAACGAAGGGCTACGAGGATGATTAGGGGAGTGGAACACTGCCTGATGAGGAGAGGCTGAGGGACCTGGGGCTTTTTAGTCTGGAGAAGACTGAGAGGGGATTTAATAAATGTTTGTAAATATCTGAGGGCTGGGTGGCAGGAGAGAGGGGCCAGGCTCTTCTCACTTGCTCCCTGGGATAGGACAAGGAGCAATGGATTTAAGCTGCAGCACAGGAGGTTCCACCTCAACACAAGAGGGAACTTCTTTACTGTAAGAGTCACAGAGCACTGGAAGGGGCTCCTCAGAAAGGCTGTGGAGTCTCCTTCTCTGGAGACTTTCAAGGACTGTCTGGATGCATTACTGTGACTTGAGGCAGACTGTAGTGTCCTTCTCTGGCAGGGGGGTTGGCTGGACTGGATAATCTCTTTAGGTCCCTTCCAATCCCTAACCCCCTGTGATCCTGTGATCCTGTGACTACCAAGGATGTTTCACAACGCATAAGCACAGCACTACAACTGTGTGTCATCTCCAGTAACTTTTTGGGCAATGAGGAAGCTCCAAAAGAAAGCAGATGTTGGGAAAGGTTTTGGAAAAGGTAGAGAGAAAGACCTGGGTATTTATAGGCCTATCTCCTGACAAGAGTCCCAGCAGTATAATGGAATGACTCATATGGATCTAGATTAACAAGGAGTTAAGGGAGAGAAATATAATTAATGCCAATCAGCAAGAGTTTATGTGAAGAGACCCTTTCAAACTGACTTGTTATCTTTCACCGAGGAGATTGCAAAATTAAGTGATAAATGTAATGAAGCTGAGGTAAAGCACATTGACTTCTTTAAGGCCTTCGACTTGTTGCAGCAGGGCACGTTGATTAAGAAACAGGAACAATATAAACCAAATGTGACACACATAAAATGGTTGCTTAATCCCTTAAACACCATCGTGGTGTTCCTGGAAGGATATTTAGGGCACAGCAGGCACCAGGCACTGCTCCCTGAATGCCACCCTGGCATGTCTGGCTCATTGTGACCCTTCAACCATTTATTGAGCCCTCACTTATTTCACCCCTTCCCTTTGCTTTCTGGCACACCCCAGCAGTCAGATTTTTTCAGTCTGAGTCGTCTATTTTGCCTCTAGCTCTTTCCTACACTGGGATGGTTGGTACATTCTGTGAATTTTCAAGGTGGCAACCAATTATCAATGATTTTTTTAAATGCAGAAAAACGCAGTATAGTCGTGTAACCCTGCAAAATTAGTTCTTTATCTGCACTAATTGATATTTTACCCAGGACTGTAAAGAAATGAAAGGATTACTGATAAGCTTTGCAGATGACACCGAGACAGAAAGAAGAGGTGGAAAGTACAGGATGTGTTTCTGGTGTGGAGCAAACTGGCTTGCAAAACTGTGTTCAGGAGAACAACACACATTTGAGCATGACTAAAGCTAAAAATCATACTTGTAGGAATAATGAAGCATAGTTTCCAAAACAGGAGATAATGCATGTGGAGAGGAAGGGTCAGAGATACTGAAAAGGGTGAATGTGAGATTCCAAAGTTCAGAGTTACAGTATCTGAGAGGGCTAAACAAATTTCTTGGCTGTGGCATCAGCAAAATAAGGTATATCACATCTTTCTTTGGGTTACAGCTCGAATACCATGTTCATATTTGCTATCTGTAGCATAACCCAAAAGGTGGAGATTAATCAGAGAAAACACACATGCTAGTGCTTACAGATTGGAATAGGGTGCCTTTTGGTGACAGATCCTAAAATTCCAGTCTCTTCAGTCTCTTAAAGAGATGGCCGTGGGCTAAGCTGAGTCCTGGTTGGGAGTAAGTTTCATCATTCATGAAACAATTGCAGGAAAGATCCTATAGCTGGAAGCTGTCATTAGTAGGCATATCCAGAGCAAATGTTTCCAAGGGTGAGGAAGAACAATCAGAGGGATAGTTTTCACAGATACCTTGCCTCTGGCAATATTGGAATGAAGGATACAATTTAAAGCAAACACCAGTTATTCAGGGAAATCCACACAAAGGGACTTTGGGGCTTGGTTCTAGTAAAGCTTTGGAAACTGTATGAACAAGAACCTGAGTCTTCACCTGTGGTGACTCCAGAGACTACTGAGGCTGAGCTCAAGCTTGGACCTTAACGCAAACTCTTGTATAAACATGGTGACTTATGTGTGGATTTGGGTGTCCACTAAGCTGTCTATGTAGACACACCTGAAGGTCCCTGGCCAATCAAGGGTCCATCTTAGAGAAAAGCAGAGAAAGGTATATCCAGCAGGGATGGTGGCTGAGAGGCTTCACTAACCACTGAAGGTACAAATGGTTATCACAGGTGGGAGCTGCAGGTTGGATGCCAGATGCTTTGTGGAGAACACGGAGATGATGAAGGCAACTATGTCTAACAACCCCTTGGCAGGTTTCATGAAGCCAAATCCAGATCTTGGGACTTATAATGGGCCCTGGGAAATTAATCCAAGATGTGTACTTTCCATTAGCCAGTTGACAATTTTAGATGTTCCCTTTCAAACAAGCGTAGGCTATACCATTTTTAGATAACCTGTGCCCAGACTCCCTGGAATTCATCTCACAGCTACAAAACAATTACTTCCCACTAACATTCAGGCACGCTGATTATTAATTTGTGCTTGAAAACATTACGTGCACTAGAGTCATCTATTCTTCTCCCATCATTGTGAATGGAGTCTTTGATTCAGTATCAGCCACACAGGAAATGGCACAGGAGGAGCAGTAACATGCCTGACTCAGATGGCAAAGCACCCAAAAGGATTTATGTTTAAGACACAGCTCTGCTGGGGTCATGCACGAGTAGGAATAGGAGGATTATTAGGAAACACCTATTTTAACTTCAAACACATAGAGTTAAATTCTGGGCTAGCATCATCACCAACTGGATACTTGTCCTTTGTATTTCTTCTGTAACTCACAAGGCATCAGACTTATGGAAAGCTAAAGAGATATTTTAAGTTCTCTCACTTTTCTAAGCTATATTCTTGTGTCAATCCATGAGAGCAATGCTCCAGAGCATGCGGCTCTCTGGAGCAGTGTGGTTCTGTCTCAGACCATATAAGCATTTGCATCAAATGGTGGTGGAATTAGGGCAGATCAGGCACTTGATAGCATTCACATCATGAAAGTTTGCATCTCATGCACCATGCTATATGGCTCTGCAGGCAAAGCACAGTGTGCTCAGCCTTACAGGCAAGAAATTAAATGAGGAATGCAGTTCAGGAACCATCACTGTTTGCTCCTGGTTTCCACAGTCGCAGCTCAGTGCCTGAACCTGTCTGGTACCTGAGGAATGCAGAGCAATTGCACTGCCATAGCCACTCTGCAGTGTCCAGGGACTTGCTCTTGTGTATGGAAAGGCAAGTTCAGAAGTTAAATGGTCACGGATCAAAGCAAGAAGTTAACATATACAAAATCTTCTCCCATCTTTCAGATCTCACTCCCTGCTGGACATGACGTTGAGGATGAAAATCTTTTCTCTCTCCTTTGTTTTCTCTGCTGCAAAAAACACATTTTG
The DNA here is from genome assembly GCA_013399775.1 of Semnornis frantzii. Lineage (NCBI taxonomy): Eukaryota > Metazoa > Chordata > Aves > Piciformes > Ramphastidae > Semnornis > Semnornis frantzii. The sequence continues at coordinate 11,731 of VWYK01067232.1, read as the reverse complement.
CCCTGGCCTTGCAGTGGGTTGCACTTGGGTCTCATTCTAATGGAGCATTGTTGCAGACAGCAATCAGTCTTTTTCTATCAATATCTTTGCCATTGCCATTTTCAAAATCACACACTTCTTCCTACGATAGAATACTGTTAAAATTATATATTCTGTGGAAGAGAAAATTCTAAAAACAAATACAAATAATTATTTCAAGCACAAATAAGGACATTAGTTTTAAAGGTAACATTGACGTTACAGTCCTGGAAATCTCCCACTGCGTGGGATTGTCTTAGAATTTTACAAGGAAAAAACCCCAGGTGCCAGAAAAAGAATAAATAATACTGGTTAGATCCTATGGATGTAACACATTTTAAAATGTGTTTTGTAAATGCTTAAAGAAACACCAAGAAGTCACATCACAACTAATTGTATTAGCCCAAACCGATATTTTTGAATTAACTAAAAAGATCTAATATTTTTGGCAGATTCCCAGCCGATGTCACAGCTGCAGTGCACAATGAGGCAGCTCTAAGAATTACATTAGTTGATTCTCTACTTGCCTCTTGCAACAGATGTCTTTCAGGCCCCGGCCTTTAAAGTGAGGTGAGAATAGAAATTCCTGTCAGTTTTGCATTTGCAATCCTTCTTCTAAAATTAAGACTCAAAACCTGTGCATTCAAATAAATATCAATCCTTATGTTTTGTCCAGCGATTGCAATCAGTTCCAACATTCTTTGCTCTGACCATAAACACTGTTAGAGCCTAGTCTGTCCATGCAGTGCAGTGTTAAGATAGTCGGTGTGACATTTAATGTCCAGAAGAAAAAAAATCTAAATTCTCCACCACAATGATGTAATTTTGTATAATTTTCTTTCATTTTCCGTGTGTGGTGACAGCCTAAAGAGTGACATTAAAATGGCATCTTAATTAGCAGATCTCCTTCCTACACGTCTTTGAGTTATGTTCTCCAATTCTACTGGCAAACCCAAGTTTTTACAACTGTTAGCACTGTAGCCAGTACAGCCCAAAGCACAAGTTGCAGCCTATTCCAGGTAACATACAAACACTGTCATCTAAATCCCCCTTACAAAGCCAGTCACTATCACTATTGATAGTACAAGAACCAGAAAGCACAACTCAGTTATCAGACTGCTTTCTGAGTTTTGAGAGCCTTCTGCTAGGAAAAAAGTCACATTCTCATTTGTGAATACAGCTTAAATAGTACCTGGTAATATGGCATAATATTTATGGAAACAAAGAAATATGAATCCTATGCAATTGTTTTTTTTTTACTATGGCTCAATTTCTAAGGAGAAAAAAAAAAACAAACCACTTTGACATAATGAACTCGTCTGGAAGAAAGAGAATGGAAGAAAGAGAAAATAGAAAATAGCTGCTGTGCAGTTTCCCATTTCCAGTGCAAGTTTTGCTACCTGGGAAAAACAGCACTAATCAATGTTGCTGCTTATTGCCAATAAGATGGCAAAATTAGCTGACACTATTTTTATGGTCACAAGCATTTCTTCAAAAGTTCTTATTTCGAAATAATTTTATTGGTCAGAAACATGACTCTGAAATTCAGACATAAACAGTCCTCCCCCACAATCCCCTTCCCAACCTCTTTAAATTTGGACTGTGAGAATTAAAAATGGGCTATAGAGAGCAATAGCAGAACTATTGTATCAGCAGGCCTAGGATTTTCATCTAACTATTCACCGTTGTACAGTTCAGATTTTATCTGAGTGACCACTGCTTCCATGGAATGGCAACACAGGCTTTGCTTACTTTAATACCTCTTCATGTCTGTGCACAGAACTTCCACAGATCAGTTTTGCCAAGGCTCAGGACAGGCAAACCTATAGATGCAGACGGCATTACTGAGCTTAATGTGCTGCTCAAACTCTGCAAATTGCTCCTCTGCTCTGATGCCTGCAGTTCAGCCGTCTCATGCTGGCTGGAGTGTCCATGAGTGCAGGGTGAGAGCATTACTCTGGTAAACAACCTGTGTAAACCTTCATCTGCTGTTTTCCGACTCTGTCAAAAAGAACTTACGATTTTTTAACAAATACATTGCAAAGGACATGCTTTGCTGGCAACTGAAAAGATGAAGAAGCAGCCCTGTGGCAAAAACAGAGACCCCCTAACTCAAGAGGGACATAGACCTGCTGGAGCAGGTCCAGAAGAATGCCACAAAGATGCAGCATCCCTCCTACAAAGATAGGCTGGAAGAGTTGGGGCTATTCTGCCTGGAAAAAAAAAAAAAGGCTCCTGGGAGACATATACCTCTATTTCAGTATCTGAAAGGGACCTATAGGAAGGCTGGGGAAGGACTGTTTAGAAGGGTTTGTAGTGATGGGATGAGGGGCAAAGGTTTTAAACCAGAGCAGGATAGATTTAGGTTGGACGTAAGGAGGAAGTTCTTTACAATGAGAGTGGTAAAATACTGGAACAGGCTGCTAAGGGATGCGCTTGAGGTCCTGGCCCTGGAGACATTCAAGATCAGACTTGATGAGGCCCTGGGCAGTCTGATCCACTTGAAGGTGTCCCTGTTGACTGCAGGGGTAAGGTTGGACAAGATGACCTTTGAGGGTCCCTTCCAACCTGATGCAATCTGTAAATCTGTGAGATCTGGATGTGCTCCCCAGCTTTAAGATTTTATGACTGACCTTAGCAAGCCAGATAAGAGACAAATCCCACTCCTTCCTCTGTGCAGCGTCCTGTCTCAGACAGCAGCTTTCCCCCAAGTATGTACCATCTGAGTACACATGCACACAGATGTATATGTACACACAAGAGGCGAGTATTCAAATTAAAAATTCTTGTCGACACAGAGCAAGACATTAGTGTGAGAGTGAAGAAGGAACATGCATGTGGGGTTTCGCCTTTCACAGGTCAGGTGTACTGTGGAGCATTTTGTAGTCATGATGAAGTTAACAGAGGAGCAACTTCCTTATTGTGGAGTTTTCAAAGGCTACATTTTCTTGTTCGCGTCTCTTAAAGCAAGCAAAATATTACCCACATTGTAGGAAAGATTTCAAAGCAGAGTTGGTAAATATTTATGAGACATAAAGTTTGTCAGATAAACTATGCTTTATAAACAGAAAATGTTACTGTTAGGTTGCCAGGTCCCCAGAGATGCCAAGTTTCTACAAACTCCACCAGATCTAGCATTTTTTTTTTTCCTTTTCTAGAGGTTCCTATCTTTGTAAAAAAACTGGATGTTTCTACATCACCTATATACTGAATATATGCAATTTCTCAATTTTAATTCACAATCAGATCTTCGCATAATACCAAGATCTTCCTTGTACATTTTCAAATGCTTGCGCAGAGAAACTACGGGATATACAAAGCACGATTTGACAGCCGAGACTTCCACCCTCCTCCGCCACATGAACCAAGCACCAAGTCGTTACGGAAATGCCGTGCCGCCACTGTAAGGGTGCCTGCCTGCACCGGCTGAGCCCTGCGGTCACCAGCCTCAGACCTTCCCCACGCCTGAGCTCCCTTCTCTACGCCACACCATCTTGTGGGCTGGGGAAGTTCAAGGAATGGGAGGACATGCTATGGCAGCAGACCTGAGGCCCGAACCCCGAAAGCCACTGTACAGCAGACAGGTTTCTAGACGACACATGCTAGTTAGTGTTGCTCTGCCGGCTGTACGCGGGCAGCAGGCTCAGGGACCGCATCCCCGCGGAACAGGTGCTGCGGTTTTTTCAGCCACCCTGCACGGCTTCATCCTCTTTTTTCCTCACGGTGCTCTCCAGCACCTGAACTCCTCTCTCCGGCTCACACCGTTCCTCCGCCTGGGGCAGTGCGGGGGTCGCGCAGGTCTCCGAAGGCCTATTTAAGCGACTCCCCCCCCCATTTCCAGGCCGCGCCGCCCTAGGAGTACTCCGGCGGGCAGTGGGAGCAAAGAGCTGCTGAGCGCTGCCTGTGAGGCTCCAAGCCGAGGCTCGGGGACAGGCATCACTCCCGCTGACCGATCCCCAGAGTACGGGAAACAGTGGGGGCGTGTGTGGTGTGTGGTAGTACAGGGTGTCACTACAGAAGGAAGAGCCCATCCTGGCTTCACGGTGCTCCCGCCCCGCCACGGACCCTAGCAACAAGCTGCCGGCAGCGGCCTCCCCGGTGCGGCCGGGTTGGGGGCGGGCCCTTCCGGTTCATGTAGGAGCTGGGCTCGACGCAGAGGAAGCTGGGCGGCCATCTTGGCTCGTCCGGGAGCGGCGGAGGGGCGGGGGCAAGCAGACGAGCGTCGGGCGGGCACCCAGCTTTTCCAGCTTTCGGCCGCGGCCGGCGGGGTGCTGGCCTTCTCGGAGCCTGGGGCGGGCGGGTTGGCTGGGATGCGAGCGGCGGCCCGGTGAAGCGGGGCTGCGGCGGCGGAAGGAGACAGGAGTCCCCTCGGTGGCGGGCCTGCGCTAGCCGCGGTGCTCGGGCTGCAGCAGAGCGGGGCCGGCGATAACAGCCTAGTTGTGCGACGCCCTGGTGCCTCCTCCTCCTTCTCCCCGCCCGCCCTGCGTTTTCTTCGCGGAGCCGCTCCCTCACCGCCTCCCTTCCACTGGCTCCATCCCTCCCTGCTTGATGACGCGCCCCGCTCCCCGCTGCTGACCCCCGCGGACCCCGGCCTGGCTGTAGGATGAGCCCGGAAGACTCGGAGGGGGCGAGACTGCTCCGTTCCCTGAAAGGGATCTAGCTCGGGCGTGGAGCGCCGCCGGAGGTTGGGGGGCACCGACGTGACGCCGACCCCCGCCAGTCACCTCGTCCTTCATGGTGGCTCCTTGCGACCACCATCTCCGAGCAGACGCGCAGCCCGGCCTGGGGGCCCGTGTGTGTGTGTGTGCGCGCCGCCGTCGCGGGCAGCGCTGCCCCTCGAGTGAAGTAAAATGTCCACTCGGACTCCATTGCCCACGGTGAACGAGCGCGACACCGAGAACGTGAGTACCGCCGGCGTGGTGGTGGTGGTGGTGGTGACCGGCCTGCGCCCCATCTTCCCCTGCACCGCGGGCTCCGGGGACGGTGGGTTGGGGCGCGGCCCGGGGCTACCGGGCCCTGACCGTCCGGGATGGGCATCGCACTGCGGAGCTTTGTCATTAGCCGTTTCGAGCTTGTAATGTGCCCAGTTTGCCGGTTTAATTTAAATTAATTGTTTTTTTAACATCTATCATTACGGTTCGCCTTTTCAGTAGCATTTGCAGGCATCCCCAAACCCGGAGTCCTCACTGTAAATGCTTTATTCGAGTGTCTCTTGGTAGCGAGGATCGCGTTTGCTATGTTGGTTTCGGGGAAGAGAAGATCTGCGGGGGCTGGATTGCTGCCTTCTTCTAATATGCAAACTTAGTACTAAAAGCGGCAGAATAAACCTCTGGTAAACAGATGGCAATAATTCAGCTCTGGTAGGGGTGGGCTAGGTGACCTAGATAATAGACCTCTTCCCTGCTTAATTTGCAAGGTTGTCGATGATAACGACTCTGTTAGACTAGTCACCTGTTCAGATTGACATAAAAAAGGTTTCTTTATCGGAGTTATCTTCCAGATAAGAGAGCCTGGTCTTCATTTCTTCCTTCACCCCCCCCCTTTTTTTTTTTTTCTTTAACAAAGCCGAGTTTTACAAATTGACATTTTATTTACAAGATTTAATCAAATACTAAATTAGCAATCACACGAGTTGCGTGGTAAAGGAAGAAGGAAAAAAAAAAAGAAAATGTAGTCCTACTACATGAGCAGATAACCACAAATGAAGCTAAGTAGGAGACTCCCTTTCTGCACATAGGAGCTGTATTTCTTTTAAGTTAAAACTTAGTCGATCCCGGTGTATCCTGTCTAACCATTTTTCTGCATAGGCTCTGACATGTCCCTTGATGATAAACAAAAGGGAGTTGTCACTGTAATCTAAAATGAGTTGATAGTGAACTTTGTATTTAGCTTTCTGTGAAGGCCATCTGATATTCTTTAGAAGACAGGTGCTAAGCTTGACAGAGGAGGCCTTTTTTTTTTTTCTTTCCCCCAAGACTGCTTATGTTTTGAACTGGTGTAAAAAGTGGAAACTTCAGTTAAGATCAGGAAAAACTGTTGGATTGTTCCAGACCATAAATAGTCCAAGAAAAGTGTTGGTAGCTCCATTGTTTAAAACAAGACCAGACAAAGCATTAGAAAACATGCTGCATGGAACAATTACTGCATTACTAGGGATTTAGATTTTATTGACATAATAGGCACTTTTAACTTCTGTGATCTTTGTTTTAGCACTAGATGCAACCTGCAGGCTAAGGGCTGTATTGAGCAAAATCCCAAATAAGCGTATTTGGTTGTAAAATCTCAATGAGCTTCCTGCCTTGTGGAAGACAATTATTACAGTATTATGCAGCCTTTCCTATGCCATAGGGAGAGTAGAAGTTGGAGCATACTCTGCAAAATACTGTCCAAAGTTTATTTGGATAATTATTGTCATCTACAAGCAAACCTGACTGAGGTTTTCAAGTGCCATGTATATGCATGAAGGCCACCCTGCAAATCATTTTAGAAAGTGTCCAGGCACTCTAATGTAATTAATTCAGACTTTGCTATGGGTAACTTAACAGTGGAAAGACTTAGTATGTGCTTAAGGAGATACATTATTCACAAGCTGTGCGTTCTAGCACTTGAAGTTAGATTTCAGTGTTCCATTTAAGGCACCTCGTTCCCACTTCAAAATATTGGTCTAACACTTCTCTTTAGTAATCTTCATAATTTAATATACATGAATCATCTTGGAGAAGAATTGCCTTAGGTTTAGATTAAGGCATATTTTTTCGCCTGCTGTAGTCTGGGCCCGTGATCACAGAAACACTTGTAAGTTGTGGTATTGACAAGGAGTGATTAATCCAAGTGCTCACCAAATCTATTGAACTACTGCCCCAGTATAATACTCAGGAAGCTGTCTCTGGCCATCATCTATGTAGAAATCCACCAGAATGCATTCTGTTCAGCCTTGCTTAAAACTAAATTTAAATGTGACATTTACTCTGTCTGAATTACCGCTGCAACTGTGAATGCCAGGGCTCTCTTTTAATACCAAATGTGACGATTGTGATACTTCAACTAACTGCTCTTCCACCCGAAATCTGGGTGTATTGTGTTGAGAAGAAAATTGAGCCCTTGATTCTCTTTCACATAAGAGAAGGCTAAATAGTTAATATTCATAGGACTCTTTGAAGCTTGAGTGGAAGGAGGCTTAAGAGGTATTCAGCTAGCCTTTGGGCTATGATTGTGGACCCCTTTAATGCCTTCTCTTTCCTTGGAAGGTTGCTGCTGCTGACAGAGGCCTAGCTGGTGTTGAAGCTGGTTGAAGTGTGCTGATCATAGCTTATCCATGCCTATACTTGCAGTTTTGAAAATGAAGTTAGCCTCCAGAATGATTTTGAGAGTAAATTATCATTGTCTGTGCTTGCAGTTAACCACATTCAGCAGTTGGCAACTCCTGTTGAATAGGCAAGGTCTAATTGTCAGCACTCCAGGTATTATTTTTTTAAGGCAGTGTATACCACTTCTTACTGAGACATATACTACTGAAATGGAAATACTGTGACAGTGACTTTCTCCAAAAGCCACTTGCAGCTATTCAACCTTTAGTGCCTTTTGAGATGGAAGAATTTGGCTCCGAGTCACCTGGGTTTGAGAGGAAAGGCATCTCAGATGATCTGTGATTGTAGGAACTTCACACTTGGACAGTTGGAAGCTGGCTGTTGGCCTGCAATGAGCTGGCTTCTCACCATGAAGGTAGAGCTGCTCTTCTCTGGTAATGTCTTGTGCAGCGATGGCTGCTAGCTGCGTAGGGAACAGAAATGAATGAGAGAATCAAATATTTTGTCATCTTCAGAATTATGACCTGCACGTGGGAGAAAAAAGCAACCAAGACAGCAGAGAACTCTCATACAAAACTGGGAGACAAGGTAGACGCAGAAGAACCACCTTTAGGTGTTACAACAATGAATAAACCTGTTTTACTAGCACTGAGGAGGAAGGGAAAGAAGATAGACGAGGAAAGAGAGTGGAAACTTAATGAGAAAAGAAGATAAATGGTGGAAGACAGAGATAAGAGAAGGTACAAAGGAATGTGCCTATGGCAGAATGGAGGGCAACAGTGACAAAGAAATAGAACCAGAAGGAGCAAGGCTGTGGGGATAAGGACAAACACTCATTTAAAAATAATTACAAATGTGGGAAGACTATAGTGAACTTTGGATAGAAACAAGGCAATACAGTTGGTATGGAGGTCAGTAAAATTCTTTTTAAGAGCAAGAAATAGAGAAGAAAAATCTTGACTAAAACAGTTTAATTTGAACAGCTGTGGGGTTTTTGAGGGGGAAAGGTAGCTGTTTTGCCTGTGTTAGCACTGTAGGCCAATCTGAATTAAAAAACAAAGTAATTTGAGGAAAAGCGAGACTAAAATACTCTCTTATCTCCATGACTGTGCCTAATGTGAAACATTTACTATTGAAAAATGCCAGTGTGGTGGCAGCTGTGCTACAAGCCTGTATAAAAGGGTTCTGTGCAGCAGAAGTATCTTAATTTAGGTGTTTGGGAGTTTTTTAGTGTTTATTTTAAAAAGCTTAGTAAGAGTAGAATTAGGTTCAAAAATTCAAGATGAAGGTTAGTGCAGTAGATCTTGGTTTGTTACCAAGTAGCTATGAAATGCATTAGAGCATTTGCAGACAATATGCAAGCTTGCATTATTTTATATATTATTTATCAGTCTTCTCCTGTTACAGATAGATCTGTAGTTGGAATGCTTTCTTCCCTAGCATGAAATCCACATTGTTTGGGTATTTTTGAGAACAGACTGAGGTGGAGAGCTTGCCTGTAGCCAAGAGTTGGGATAGATTTTCTTCTACAGGGACCATCTATGTTCTTCTGTGTTTTTCACCAGTTGTCATGAATGCTTGAATCACATTAGATGAAGGTGGTAAAATAGCTAGAAATGAAATGTTTGAGGATTTGTCTGGGATATATTTTTAGTTACAAACTTTCACAGAGCAGGAAAATGGCTTTTGTGTGTTTCTTACTGCCTGGTAGTTCCAGTACTCTATGTGTTTGTACAAAAAACCCACCCGATTAGATTGTGTGATGTTGTGAGTCACTGACTGCTAGTATTTTCACATTTTGAAGTGAGAAGCTTAATTCTTTAGCTCTGCTAAACAGCTTGTGCCATGTTGTTTCATCATTTGGTTTCACCGTCAGCTCGAACTGACAAGAGGCTGCTAGGGGTGTCAGCCTTGACTGCTGCTTCCCACCTGGGGTTCATGCCAGCACTAATTACTGTGGGGCTGTATGACGAGTCTGGTCAGCTCCCTGATATGGCTGAAATCAGCCCATAAGACAAGTGGGTTTATCTCCATTCTATGTGTCTGCCAGTACTGACACAGAAGAGAGGATGGGAATGTCCAGTTCAGGTGGAGAAAGCTAGAAATACTAATATTTTTCTTTTGCTTTAATCTAGTCATAGTACAGCAGCCCAGGGATAAGATAATTTGAGTTGTACCACAACTACAAACAGAGATATATTACTGCACAACTTGTGCAAGGTGCACTACTGTGTTTCTGTACATGGAAACTAACTTATTTTTTTCTCTTTTTTACATTATTTCAGTAACTCAGAAAAACTGAGCTACAGAACCTTACTCCAGAAATTATTAAAAAGTTAAACTTAGCTCATATATTTTATTAGCATCACTGAATGTGACTTAAATTGTGGCCTTAAAAGTAACAATTTGAAAAACAACACAGCTGCAGAAATTATTGAAATAAACTAAGAGAAGAGAGTTTAATATACCCTAACCTTTGTAGACTTCTTCCTAGGCTTTCTTACCCACTCACCTAATACTCTTTTCTGCTCAGTTCTCCATTTTAATTCTAGTCAAAAGACATGACTGCACATCTCAGGTGACTCAAGTCAAAGAACTTCTAAAACCGGAAGCATTTGTCTTTACAGATCTACATTTCATATGATATACAAGCAGCATGTGTCTGCAAGTACCTTTTCTCAGTTAAGTAATGCTGCCTCATGGATGTCAGCCAGATCAAAAATGGAGGTCACTTTTTTTTTTAGGCTCATGGCATATCAAGGTTGGCTCTGCTTAGTGTGGAGATCATCTGCCACTAAAAATCTTTAGAATGTATGATGCTTGCTGCTCTTAAAACACAAACCTGAAAGTTACTGACTACACCTATGATAATGCTCCAGTCAGTCTGCTGGATGAAACCCTTGGGTTAAGGAAGACTTCTTGGCCAGTAAAGCAGCAACTGGCTGCACTTCCTGTGTGTATATATACATACAAAACAGATATTA
>VWYK01067223.1:10756-32012 GCA_013399775.1 Semnornis frantzii | reverse complement strand
CATTTCTTCTGCAGGGAAGGGGCCATCTTGCTTTTAAAACACATCAAGAAGTCTCTCTCTCAGCGAATTGTGTACATTCTGTGCCTGAAAGGTTTTACTGCAGCAGTGACCTTAGAGGGGGTCTCTGGAAGAGAAGGCCTTTGTGTTTGAATTGGTATCCTGACATGGAATGGAGAGGTTGCCATGGCAAATACGCTGCTTTTTTTTTTTTTTTAATGTAATCAGAGAAAATAAGTGAATAAGCCATGTAAGGCTGGCTTGTGAGTTATTGCTGTGCATGGCAGTGCCCACCCCTCTCTACCAAGGGAAGCTTTTAGGGTATTAAAAAAACCCAGAGTTGGAAGAGGTTATAGTGATAGGAAGAAGGGGAATAGGATTGAGCTAGAAGAGAGGAGATTTAGACTAAGGATTAGGAAGAAATTCTTTACAGTGCAGGTGAGGAGACACAGGTTGCTCAGGGAAGTGGTGCAGTCACCATCCTCACAGCTGTTCAAGAAATGTGTAGACAGCTCCTGGGGACATGGTTTGATGGCCATGATGGTGTTGGGCTGAAGGTTAGACTCAATGATCTTAGAGGGCTTTTCCAGACCAAACAATTCTACGATTTTTTAGATTCAGATTCTTTCCAGTGAGTGTGGTGAGACACTGGAACAGGTTGCTCAGGGAGGTTGTGGCTGCCCCCTCCCTGGAGGTGTTCAAGGACAGCTTGGATGGGGCCTTGATCATCCAATTCCAACCCCCTGCCACAGACCAGGTTGCTCTTTAAGGCCCCTTCAAACCCATGATACAACTGTTTAAATTTAAACAAAGCTATTGGAATCCAGTTTGGCTTCCTTTGCCTTGCAGGTTCAGGAACATTTAATTACAACACGAACGACACAAACCCCAAAGAGCTTCTCACATACCTTCACAGGGTCTGAACAAGCTTTCACACCAACAGGTCTTTTCTTCTGTTCTCCTTCTCCTCACAGCAGGAATAAACTCCCCTTTGTATATACAAACAGCCTCTGAGCACCTTAGGCCTGGCACCAGGATATGATTATAGAGACATCAATCTGCCCCTGGAGCTCTGCTCCAGCAGCAGTGAGTGGCTGTGCCAGCAATTTACACTCTGGTAGCTGAGCCCTCCCAGACCTGCCTGAAAATCTGACTTAACTCTTTGAACTCCCAACTGAAAGCATCCTGATCTGAAATGTTGGGAGCTTTCACAGACTGTTAGCATGGTGGAGTTGGAAGGAACTTCTGGAGATCATTTAGGTTGGAGATTAGGAACAATTTGTTTGCTGCAATAGTGGTCAGGCACTGGAACAGGCTGCCTGGGGAGTCACCGTCCCTGGAGGTGTCCAAGAAAGGTGTGGACGTGGCACTCAGGAATGTGTTTGTTGGCCCTGGTGGGCTGATGTTGAAGGTTGCACTCAATGATCTTAGGGGTCTTTTCCAACCCAAACAATGCTATGATCCAGTCCAACCCCCTTGCTAAAGCAGCTTGCCCCCTAGGATCACAATCTCCAGATGGGTTTGGAATCTCTCCAGAGAAGGAAACTGCACCACCTCTCTGAGCAGCCTCTTTGACTTCATTTTCAATGTTCCAATCATAGAAAACATCACCTTTTTTTGTTCAAACTCCTGGTGGTAACTCAGTTTCTCATTCTATTGCCCTGACTCCTCTCTATGTTGTACCTTTGAGGTGTAACTCTTGGATGAAGTTCCATGCAAAGCTGCTCATGGTGCTACTGAAAGCAAAGGGATTTCAGCCTGATCTTAGGGGCAAAGCAGTCTGAGACACATCTCCACAAGGAGTGAAAACAATGACCAGGCATTAAGCTGGGGTGTTTTCAGTCTACAGTTGGTAAAGTGGAGGAAGTTTTGATGAGTGAGACAAGGGGATTTTTTGGGGATGGAAAGGTTGAACTTTTCCAAAACACCACCATTCTCTCAGGAAATGCAGCTCCTGACAAGGGAGTAGTTTTCATCTGACCTCAGAGGGAATAAATTCCAGAAGAGGAGCCACAAGAAGAGGCTGCTCAAGGTCCTGGGGCAGAGCCACCAGCATTGGAGAGTCCTCAGTACTAGGGTGGGGTAGAGGATCAGGTCCCCTGTGCCAGCTGTGTCACTCTGCATGGGTCCATCACCTCCATTTGTTGCTAGCTGGAGTCCTCTGACATACATAAACCTGTAGATGTGTCCGTGTTGCTCAGGCTGCTTTTCCAGTTGCTCCTTCCCAAAGCAGTTTACACATTTTCCAGAAGGTCACTTGGGCAATTAACAATCCACAAAGTCATCCAGCAACTATTTAAACTCCCATCAGTGAAATGATTGCAGTCCAGCCCCTCCTCCCCACTGACCTTCTTGTACTTTCACTGTAACTCTTTTCACTGCTCACTAAATACTCCAGGAGCTGAGAAGGGTTTCATGACCAGGAGGTATCATTGTTTCCACCTTGGCTTCCTGCAGCCACCTGCTGTCTGCCATTCTAGCAGGCACTTCCCTTTCATAGGACACTTGGTGGTTGTGTCCCATTGTGCCTGTTGAGTGTCACTTTACTCTGCACATGGAATGAAGATGCTGAGGGGCCTGCAGCATCTCTGTGAGGAGAGAAGGCTGAGAGCCCTGGGGCTGCTGAGCCTGCAGAAGAGCAGCCTGAGAGGGGATCTGCTCAGTGCTCAGCAAGAGCTAAAGGACCTGTGGGGGGCAAGAGGATGGGACCAGTCCCTTGTCAGTGGTGCCCAGGGACAGGATAAGGGGCAGTGGGCACAAACTGGAACCCAGAAGGTTCCATCTGAACAGGAGGAGAAAATTCCCTGGAGCAGGCTGCCCGGAGAGGTATTTGTAAGTATTGATCAGATCTCCTCTCAGGCTGCTCTTTTCCAGGCTCAGCAGCCCCAGGGTCTCAGCCTTTCCACCTCACAGAGATGCTCCAGGCCCCTCAGCATCTTTGGAGCCTCCTCTGGACTCTCTCCAGTAGTTCCTTGCCTCTCTTGAACTGGGGAGACCAGAACTGGACCCAATACTCCAGATGAGTTCTGCTTCCTTTGCTTGACCTCCCCATGTAAAAGGGCCTGCTCCTGCAGACCTACACACAGGAGTTTTCTCTAGACAGAGGGAAAAGTCTGGATTGTGGCAAATCCAGATCATAGAATCACAGACCTCAAATATATGAGTCCAACCATCAACCCAACACCACCATGGCCATCAAACTATGTCCCCAAGTGCTATGTCCAGACATTTCTTGAACACCTGCAGTGATGACGACTCCACCATCTCCCGGGGCAGCCTGTTCCAATGCCTGTTGAAGAAAGCCATTATGTTCCCACCTGAACTCTTCTTCCTGAAACTGTCTCATCCTTTCCAAGTTCCTTGTGCCTAGCCCAGGCAGGAGCAGAGGAGGTCTCAGCTGCCAGTGTGTGCCTGGAGATAAGGAGGTGTCATTAGCACAGCCCTCATCAGGCTGAGCTGTGGCAACCGTGGGATTAGCAGGGCTCTGCCGAGTGCCACAGGGTTAAGCAGCTAAAGGAGAAAGGGAGATAAGAAAATGTTTTACCTTCTCTTATCTTCTTTTTTAAGGCAGGAGAATTCATGCAGAGAAGACCCAAATAATCCCTCTTAATAGAGAATTGAGCTCTGTAATGAGTACAGAATGTTTTTCAAATAACACCTAAGTTTGCTTGGAAAATAGGAAGCACTCCTGGTGACAGCCACAGGGCAGGAATTCATCCCCAGGGTGGAAATCGACTTGTTCCTACATAGCTTATACACAGCAAAGCAGGCTGGAGGCGAGGAACTGGTTGTTGTGGTTTGCTGGGGTGGAAAGGGATGAGAAATATTTACCAAACCCTCTGCTCCACAAAACCAGTAACAGACCTTCAGCACCTTTTTGTTGAGCTCTACAAGGAGAGGTTGGTGGTGTGCTACAGAGAGAAATGTTCTCACACTTGGAAGGAGCCACTCTTGGGGCACCCATTGCTACCATGAGTGGTGGCTTGGGACAGCAGGGAACAGGCAGTGGCACAGAGATGCAGCATCAAAAGATGGAGCTGGGCAGCGGTGAGGAGCAAGGCAGGAGCTGCCAGCTCTGCTCTTGGCAGTGCAAAAGGAAAGCTGAGACCAGAAGTGCTGGGTAGAGTGATCAGCCCAGGGGCTCAGCACTTTTTGGGCTCTTCTGGAGCTTGGGATTTTCCAGAGCTTGGGCTACCCAGCACTTCTGGGCTCTTCTGGAGCTTGGGCCTTCTGAAGCTGGGGCTCTTCAAGAGTCTGGGCCACCTCACAGGAGGATGGATGAGTGCCTAGCAGGGATGGAGGCCAAAAAGCTGGGCAGGGAGACTAGAAATCATAGAGTGTTTTGGGTTGGAAGACACCTTAAAAATCATCTAGCTTCAACCCCACTGCCATGGGTGGAGACATCTACTAGACCAGGTTGCTCAAAGTCACGTCTAGCCTAGCTTTGAGCAGTTTCAGGGATAGGCATAGGCAGTCAGAACAGCATGGAGGTGATGGAGCAAATCAGAGATGCTGGCTGAAGCACACAGGCCAACTGGCACCAAAGCACTAATTGCTGCTTCCTCCAAACTGCTCTTTTAAAACCCCTTCCTGTTGAACTGGATAATCCCTTTGCAATTAGCTGCATGGTTTATGGTATCCTCATAGAAAGAGGTAAGGCTTTGCCCTCAGCTCTCTTCTCCTCTCCATTCTGAAACAGCATTGGATATTTTTAACCCATTTTTTCCCTTCTCTGAGTGACACCAGCTTGGCATGAGGGCACAGCTGTCCATGGGGTGCAGCAAGTCCTGGACAGAGTTGTCCCTGTGGTTAAAATGAAGGTGTTAGGAAAAGAGAAGAGCTGCAATGGCTTCTCTTTTACCTTAAACTTCTCACTAACAGAACCTCATCAGATGCAAGCAATAAAAGGTGACATCAGCACTGTGCTGAGTGCCAGAATCTCTCCGTGCAGTTTATAGAAGCCATGACAGATCCTTAAAACAAATGGCCTTTTTTTTTCCTCTTTTTTTTTTTTTTTTTTTTTTATGACTTTTCAGTGTTGGCAGCTTAAAGAATCTGAGAATTGAATCCATCCATCTGGTCCTGGGAAAACAAACAACAACTTTCGTCTATGTGCTCTCTTTTCTCTCTGATGCTTAATGGTCATAGAATCACAGGATGGTTTGGGTTGGAAGGGACCTTGAAGATCATACACTTCCAAACACCCTGCCATGAGCAGGGATATCTTCCACTAGAACAGGTTCCTCAAGGCTTCATCCAACCTGGCACTGAACATCCACAGCCTCCCTGGGCAACCTGTTCCAGTGTCTCACCATCTTCACTGAAAATAAATTCTTCCTAATCTCCAGTCTAAATCTCCCCTCTTTCAGCTCAAAGCCATTTAAAGATCCTAAAGGCAACTAAGAAAGTGTGAGATGGTTGGGGAAAAGAAGATGGAAATCACTTCCCCTTAGCCTATCAGCTTGGTCATGGTCTAGTGAGATGATCTGAATTATCTACCTACATTTCTCCTGTAGGTTTGAGCATTCCAAAAACCAGAGAGCATCTGGGAAATGCAGTTATTAAAAATAACCTGAAGTAGCCTGAAAATGCAGGGCTGATCTTGTTCTCTCATGTTCAGGCTGATATCCTTGCCATCAAGTCATGACAGTCATAGGAAGCTCCAGGGCTTTACCCATGGATGTACCTAAGTACATCCCCACTTCACTCCAACCTCCTTTCAGGGAGTTGTAGAGAGCGATGAGGTCTCCTCTCAGACTCCTCTTCTCCAGAATAAACAACCCCGGGTCCCTCAGCTGCTCCTCACCTGACCTGTTTTCCAGACCCTTCATGCAGTGATTAACCCTCTCCAAGGACCTGACCCAGATTGTCTCACTTTGCCTTTTACAGGTCACCAAGTTGCTTTACTGACCATCTCAGCAACAGGTATCTCCTCATGCACTGGTTTGTAAGTTTAACATCCTCTCATGTTGAGGGATAACCTTGATATTGCTTCCCTCCACAGAAGGTATTCTGTCCTTCCAGAGAAGGAAATCTCCAAGGACCTGACCCAGATTGTCTCACTTTGCCTTTTACAGGTCACCAAGTTGCTTTACTGACCATCTCAGCAACAGGTATCTCCTCATGCACTGGTTTGTAAGTTTAACATCCTCTCATGTTGAGGGATAACCTTGATATTGCTTCCCTCCACAGAAGGTATTCTGTCCTTCCAGAGAAGGAAATCACATCAGCTGCCTACTGATGGAGTTTTGAGGGAAGCAGGAGGAAATTCAGGCTGTCAATTTTCCTGTCTGTTTAGATCAGCTGGGGACTGAGCACTCCTCACCTCCCAAAGTGAGGGACAGCTGCAAAGTGTTAATCTTTATTAGAACAGCCAAAAGCACATGGGGCAAATTATGATCATTAAGCTCCCTCCCCCTATTTATAACCCCAGTCACACAATCCAGAAGGAAAAATCGTTCTCTATTTCAGCCACATCTGCTGTTGGTTTTCAGAAGCCTCCTTTAAATCTTATTAGAACTTCTCATCTAAACCCAACAGCTTCTGAACCCAAGGCTCAAACGGATCAGGTTAGCTTTGTAATTCACCTTGTATTTTGATTTTCTCTTCCTAATTGAATTTGTTCATTGATTGGTGTTAGCATTCTCCTGACCACTTATGATGAACTCTTTAGAAAATGCCAAGTGCGTGGTGAAGACACCAACAGCAAATTGCTTTTCTGCTTTAATGCAGCTCAGATATTAGGAAGAAATTCCTCAGAGTGAGGATGGTGAAGCAAGTTGCCCAGGGAGGTGGCGGATGCTCCCTCCCTGAAGGTGTTCAAGGCCAGGTTGGATGAAGCCTTGAGCAACCTGGGCCAGTGAGAGGTGTCCCTGCCCATGGCAGGGGGACTGGTACTCAATGATCTTTAAGGTCCATTCCAATCCAAACCATCCTATGGGTCACTCCAGCCCAGCCACGTTGCCACGTGGCCACTCCAGCTCTGCCTCACCCTCCAGCTGTTTCTTGATGACAGACTGGGGACGTTGTCTGAAATGTTGATTCCTGAGGGCTGGCCTGCATGAGTGTCATGAATTTGGAGGGCACATCTCCCTTGAGCAGTGGTAGCACAGGTGAAAAGGTCAGTATAAGGCATTTGCTCCATCTCCTGTGCATCCCCATTGGCTGTTGTTGCCTCAGGGTTGTGGAGCAGATCCACAGCATCTCGAAGATGCTCTGCTCCACGGCACTGTGGTTTCCTGTTGCTTTGTCAGTTATTTAAAAGGTCTCTCATCAAAAATGGGTTATTTTTGTCAGCAGATGATGAGATGCCTCCTCCAGAAGCCCCACATGCTAGAGGGAACCTGCTGCCAATGACACGGGGGCTGTGTGTCCCTCTGTGCAAAGCAGGGTGGCTTCTCACCCTGCCTGGCTTACAGCCAGGACAAGAATAACCCTCTGGAGTTTCACTTTCGTTCTGGGTGGTGAGAAGGCTAGCTGCTCTGAGATAGAGCATGGCTTTGTAGAAGAACCTTCACAAAGCCACCCAAACCCTAGGCATGGGCTGAGTTAAAGCCTCAGAGCCCATAGCAGGGCTGCAGCGGAGGTGGGTGGGAGGCAGAAAGCCCCAAGCCCCAGCCCGCTCTGAGTCAGGCTGATCACAGCTGTGATGGCATCTGCTGTCATCCGGCCTCTCATCTTCTTGTCTCTTTATCTCAGCTCTTTGAGGTCTACAGGCACAACAGCACTTTAGCAGGGAAGATAATGTCATGCCTGGTATTGTTTTTCCCTTGTGCAATTGTTTTGAGTGTTGCGCCTTGCTGTGCAGTGATGGGAGAAGGCAGATGGTGACCTTCTGTAGCACAGAAGAGCTGCTCAGTGCTCAAGCACCACGTGGACATGGAGCTTCAGGACACGGTCTAATTGCCACAGTGGTCTTAGGCTGATGTTTGGACTGGATGGTCTTAAAGGTCTCTTCCAACCAAAACAACTCAATGATCCCTGCAGTTTCTGGACAAGCCTGTATGTAAGTTACAGTTCATAACCTGCTCTTTCCTTCCTCTTTGGTGACTGAAAGTTACTCTAAAAGCAGTATTTATTAAGTTATTAATTAATATTTCTCTACCTTTGACTTTCTGGTGAGGGTACACATTGCATCTTGGGTTCAATTTTGGGCCTCTCACTCCAAAAAGGACCTTGAGGGGCTGAAGCAGGTCCAGGGAAGGGCAACAAAGCTGGTGAAAGGTCTAGAGAACAGGGCTGGTGAGGAGCAGCTTGGGGAACTGGGGTTGCTTTTTATGGAGAAGAGAAGGCTGAAAGCAGACCTCATTGCTCTCTACAACTCCCTGAAAGGAAGTTGGAGCCAGGAGGGGCTTGGTCTTTTCTCCCTAGTGTCTATTGAAGGAGAGGAAATGGCCTGAAACTGCCAGAGAGGCTTAAGTTGGACATGAGGAACATTTTCTTTGCTGCAAGAGCGGTCAGGCACTGGAACGGGCTGCCCAGGGAGCTGGTGGAGTTCCCATCCCTGGAGGTGTTCAAGAATTGTGGGGACGTGGTTTAGCAGCCATAGTGGTCTTTTATTGAGTCCAGCCATCAACCTCCTTAGAGAGCTTTTCCAGCCCAAACAGTTCTATGATTCTGTGGATCACAAAGAGCTTCACAACTCAAACCTATTCAAAATCTTCTAGCTCACAAAAGCCTTCTAGCTCTGTGATGCAATGGAAGCCTTGTGGAAGGGACAGCTGAGGCATTGAGCCCTTCTGCCTTAGTCATTTGGTGTATTCCATTTTGAAACTGATAGAATCACAGAATGGCTTTTGTTGGGAGAGACCTTTCAAATCACTGAGCCCAACCCTTAACCAGCACAGCCAAAGAAATCTGTAAGAGATGTGACCAATCCAGTGTTGTGAATCTGAAGTGACAAGACAAAGGGTGATGGTTTGAACTAAAAGAGGGAGATTCAGACTTGGGAGAAGGGAAGAAACTTTTTACACTGAGAGTGCTGAAAGCCTGGTCCAGGTTGCCCAGAGAGGTGGGAGCTGCCCCATCCCTGCAACCGCTCCAGGTCAGGTTGCTTGGGACTCTGAGCAACCTGCTCTTGCTGCAGACGTCCCTGCCAGGTGACTTTTAAGGGTCCCTTCCAACCCAAACCACCCTCTGATTTTATGATTCAAGTTCTCTTTAGCTGTGGTAAGCCCCACAAATCATTCCATTTGCACCACTTCTACCATTGCATGACTTCTGTTGTGACAGCTTGGGTGTGTCTGGCTGCTAGCTGTGCATTCGTGAGCAGTTCCACACCATATCTGAAAACAAACAAACAAAAACCTGAGAAAATTTGTTTGGTAGGAGAAACATTTTGTTTTAGAAAGCTTTGCACTGCTGGGGAGAACCCAGGCCTACAGCTTGATTAGTGTTGGGGAGGTTAATTGGGCTGCAAACACACTCTGCTGTAGGAGTTTGCAAATACAAGGGTTTCAATCCTGCCAGCCAGTCTGTGCTTAGGCACAACATCCAATTCCTCCTTATTAGCCAGGAGCTGAGAATTGCTGTCCTGTGTCTGCAGGGGTATGTCAGGCTCATGTTCATCTCAGCACGAATCTGGTGATCTCCTCCAAGCTGTGCCAGCTTCTCACTGACACTTTGCTGCTGTCTTAATAAAAGGTCAGAGTTGTTCCTCTGCTTTCCATTTCTTGTTGCTTCAAGACTGCTTCATCTAAGACCAACTGAGCTGTCAGGGGAAGTGAGATAATTCATTAAAGGGTCAGAAAGAAGTTAAAATATGGAAGAAAAAAGTAGGAAGAAATAGATGATTGCACAGCAGAAGGAGACTTTTTTTTTTTTTGTGGACTTCTACAGTGCCGTTTCAAATACTCACAAAAGCCTTGGAAAAAGGGAGGAGGTGGCATAAGGGGACAAAGTTGGCCACTGAAAATAAATTACTCAAAGTAATAGGATGAGGGGCAATGGTTTGAAATGAGAGAAGAGGAGATTTAGATTGAATGTTAGGAACAAGTTCTTTATCATGAGGTTGGCAGAACACTGCAGTAGGTTGCTCAGGAAGGTAGTTTAGGCCCCATCTCTGCAAATACTCAAGGTCAGCCTGGACAAGGCTCTGAGCAACCTCATCTAGTGGAGGAGGTCCCTGCTGACTGCAGCAGGGCTGCACTGGATGACCTTTGGAGGTCCCTTCCGACTCAACCCATTCTATGATTCTACAAACCCAGAATTTGACTCTAAGGAGCTGCAGAAGCATCTCATCATCCTGAATGACCAGAGGATAAGATGCCAGGCTGGATGTGTTGGCAGTAAATCCCAACACACACAAAGAAAAGCAGACCCTGCAAATGAACCTCTGATTTTGTGCAATGAGAAGCTGTCACTTGGGTTTTACCACCAAAGAAAGAGTTACTGGGGAGATGTAGTTTTATGAAGACACGAAATCATTACTGGCTGTCAGAAGAAAATCAAGTGGAATGTTAGGAATGAGGGCAGGAACAGAGAGCAAAACAGAGAAGGTTCTTGTGTCACCCTGCCTTGTGCACTGGGTGCACTTGCGGTCGCCCATCTCGGCAGCTCTAGTCTAGAAGTAAAGGTAGAGAAAAGTTACACCACTATCTTAGGCAGCCTGGGCCAGGCCTGGGCAACCTCTCTGGGGTAGAAATTGCTCCCAGTGTCCAACTGGTGCAACTTGAGGCTGTTTCTTTTTGTCCTATCACACCTGTTTCTTGGGAGAGGGGACCAACCCCCACCTGGCTCCAATCTCCTTTCGGAGAGTTGTGGAGATACGGAAGGTCTCCCCTCAGGCTTCTCTTCAGACTAAACAACCCCCAGTTCCCTCAGCTGCTCCTCATCAGCCCTGTTCTCCAGACCCTTGACCAACTTTGCCCTCCTCTGGAACTCCTCTTTGTGCCATGTGGGACCACAAGCAAGCAGAGGGGTGCAAACCTTGTCCACAGCCCCTGTTCTGCCATGCAGGCATAGAACTCTTCCATGCAGTCTTTTCTTCTATAACCCAAGGAGCCTGCACAACCTTTCCACATTGATCATGCCACCTAGCCCAGGCTGCCTCACTGGCTACTGATGTTACAAGGCATTGTGTTGCAGGAAAAAACCCTGGTGGAATCAAAGGTGGTTCCCTGCTTACAGGCATCCTGCCATTAGCTAAAGCTTGCTTTTCTTCCTAGAGAGGTTTTGATGCATAAACCAAAAGTTTCCTCTTCCTTGCATGTTGTTGCCAGATGTTTCTGCAAAACATAAACCCAACAAAGTTACTTGTGTGTACTTACACATGACTTCACCCCAATGCCTCTCTCAAAGTGCTCCTCCTCAATTAACTCCCTTAATTCTCCCCATTTCCATTGTCTGTTTGCCACAGCACTTCAGAACCTCAGCCATTTGTTACAGATCTACCTCCTGGCATTGAGAACAGCTCAAGAGGACCATAACCTTCTCAGACTAATTTCCAGTTGCAGTGGTGATTTCTTTTTGACACAAACCAGCTGCAGAAGAAAGCAGCCCTCAATGTTTTGTCAATGCAGACCCAGAGTGGGGGGATTCGGCACTCACAGTTGCTCTGATGGCTTCAATAAACACCAAGAGTCAAACTCTGCTGATGGAACTCAGAGGACTTGATAGAACATTGTGCCAGAAGGAGATTTAACCCCATGTGGGGCTTTATCAACTGGATACAGGCTTGAGGTTTTGTCAGTTTATGATGAAATTTGGAGGGGTGATTTCTTCAGGAATTTGCCATAAGTTTTATTTCACCTTTCCTCACACGGCTTCCCTCTCTACTCTGCTCTCTCTTAAGATGCTTAAGGGAGGCTCCATTCCTCTCTACAGACCCCTGAAAGGAGGTTGCAGTGAGGCAGGGGTTGATCTCTTCTCCCTACTATCAGGTGATAGGAGAGGAAATGGCCTGAAATTATACCAGGGGAGGTTTAGGTTGGACATGAGAAGCAATTTCTTTGCTCCAAGAGCGGTCAGGCATTGGAACAGGCTGCCCATGGAGGTGGTGGAGTCACCATCACTGCAGGTGTTGGAGAACTATGTGGACATGGCACTTTGGGACATGGTTTAATGGCCATGGTGGAGTTGGGTTGACAGGTGGTCTCAATGTTCTTGGAGGTCTCTTCCAACCTAAACAATTCTATCATTCTATTCAGGCATGAGCCTGAGAAGGGCAAACAGGCTTCACCTGCCTTGCTTACGGTTCTTCACTTCACATTGGAATGCTTGGTGCCACTGGATTGCAACCAGCAATGACCCTGTAGTGCTGCACAGTTCACTTCAAATTAGCAGGTTCATAAGTTTTCTACCCTTAACATAACCAAAGCTCCCAGGAGGTAACACATATCTCAAGAACCTGGCAGAGCTCAGTGCTTCAGAACATACACTTGAGGGGCAGTGAAGGTGGAAGATGACCATGAAGGTGAGCAAGGAGGATGTTAGACTCCACCTCTGGGAGGGGAAAGGAGTCTAGAGAGGATGTGTTCTCTTCTACATGAAGAATGGAAACCCTAGGAGAGAAATGGAAGAAATAAAGAGATCTAAGATGAAGCAGATCGATACATATAAAAAGGAAGGGCACAGAAGAGCAACATCGTGGAAGAATTAGAAGAGCTGTTGAAGCAGAAGCGAAGGATCTGATAGGAAATCAAAGTACAAAATATAGCACAACAGACCAAGGTCTAGTGCAGGAAAGAAAGGCAGGAAAAAACATGAAGAAAGGAGAAAAAATACAATTAACTTAAAGAGGCTGCAGGAGGGCTTGGCACAGACTCTCTGTGCCTTAACCGATGAACTACCGAAGTTAATAGCAAAAGCATACTTAGAATGAGTTTGGGTCCAGGAGTCCTCTCCAACAAATGTATTTGTGACCATGAGTATCACAGAACCATGAAATGCTTTAGGAGGCAACTGACCTTTAGAGGTCACCTAGACCAATCTGCCTGCACTCAGCAGGGACATCTGCAACTAGAGCAGGTTGCTCAGAGCACCAAACAACCTGACCTGCAGTGGTTCCATCTCCCATCTCTCTGGGCAACCTGGCTCTCACTACTCTCAGCATCAAATATTCTTCCCTTCTCTCCAGTATGAATCTCTCTGTTTTAGTTCAAACCATCAGCCCTTGTCCTGTCACAGCAGGCCTTTCTCAAAGGTCTGTCCACAGGTCCCTATTGGCCTCCTGAAGAGCTGCAATAAAGATGGTGCTCATCACACGCCGGTAGGGATGTGTGCTCCTGAGCTGGTGGAAACAGCAGCTGGGGAATGTTGTTTTTCCATTCTGGTACAGCTGGAAAGCTATTGACAGGCTGGAGTCATTGGCTGAATGACTTTGATGTATCTTCAAGAACTCAACAGAATTTCTTACAAGCTGATTAGAAGCAAAAAGTGACCTCCTTGAGAGACAACCAAGATCTTAAAAGTTTTGTGTTTGTGAAGAGCATGAGACACTGGGCATTTTTCTGTCTTTTTGTGGAGAGACAAGAGACTGCAAAGAGAGGAAGAGCTCTTCCTGTAGCCTCACAAGAGCTGGCTTTGATGCACAGCTCCAGAATTAGCATTTCACAGGAGAAGGCAACCCAACCCTTCTTTTTGGATGTACTTGCAAGCAGGCTTAAGGACTTTATGATTCCTTACTTGTGGACTTCACAGAGGATTTATTTGAAAGGTAAAAATTCTTTGTTCTCATTCTAGACCTGATGGAACAGGTCCAGGAGAGGCCACAAAGATGATCAGGGGGCTGAAGCAACTCTCCTGTGAGGTCAGGCTGAGGGAGTTGGGAATATTCAGCCTGGAGAACAGAAGGCTTCAGGGACACCTAACAGCAGCATTCCAGTACCTGAAGGGAGCTATAAGAAGGCTGCAGAGGGACTGTTTACAAATGCCTGCACTGATAGGACAAGGGGCAGTGGTTTGAAAAGAGAGAAGAGTAGATTCAGATGGGATGTTAGGAACAAGTTCTTTACTGTGAGGGTGCTGGAACACTGTAACGGGTTTCCCAGAGAGGCCTTTACTCTGCTCTCCTTTTATTCTGCTCTTGTCAGACCCCATCTGGAGTCCTGTGTGCAGTTCTGGAACCTCCAGCACAGGAAGGACATGGAACTGTTGGAGTGGGTCCAGAGGAGGCCACAAAGATGATCAGAGGGCTGGAGCAGCTCTGCTATGAGGGCAGGCTGAGAGAGTTGGGGCTCTTCAGCCTGGAGAAGAGAAGGAACTGGGGAGAGACTATTTACAAGGTCTTGCAATGACAGGACAAGGGGCACTGGGTTTAAACTGGAAGAGGGAAGACTTAAACTGGATGTTAGGAGGAAGTTCTTTACAGTGAGGGTGGTGAGACACTGGAACAGGTTGCCCAGGGAGGTTGTGGCTGCTCCCTCCCTGGAGGTGTTCAAGACCAGGTTGGATGAGGCCTTGAGTGACCTGTTCTAGTGGGAGGTGTCCCTGCCTATGGCAGGAGGTTGGAACTAGATGGTCTTTGAGGTCCCTTCCAACCTTACCATTCTATGAAGCTGTGGCCCCATCCTTGGAGATACTCACGGTCAGGCTGGATGAGGCTCTTAGCAGCCTGGTCTAGTGGAGGATGTCCTTGCTGACCGCAGAGAGGTTGGACTAAGTGACCTTCCAACCCAAACCATTCTATGATTCTATCTTCCAATTCCTGCTATTTCTGCAAATATTTATTTAGTAAGATTTTATTTCTCTGACCTGACCTTCGGTCGCTGGTGCTACCCTGCCCTTGCTTTGAATCCATTCTTTTTATTCCCTGGTGTCTTGCTGTGTAGCTCTTCAGTATCTCTTGTTTTGTTTTTGTTTTCTTTTTTTCCTTTAGCTTATCTTGATTAACTGCTTCAGAGATCAAAGGCATCATTTGTGTCCGTTTCAGCACTTGGATACTGGTGGATCAATCCCTTAGCTAGCAAACTTCTCTTGTCCTACCAAGGTAAAGTAGATCCAACCAATTGAACCTGCTCTCCTGCCACCATTTCACACACTGCTTTCTGGAAGGTTGCAGAGAAACTTGTTGCTCCTCTGCTGTGCTTCATCTGGAAAAACTTCAATCGTTTTTTTTTCCCTTAGCCTGCTTCTAGCACTAAAAATGATTTAGTGCAGATCCACAGTGGCCTAGATACGTTTGCCAGCAGGGACCCATGTGTCAGTTCCACTCCTCTTGGGCCTGTCAGCAGTTCATAACCAAAGAAATTTCTCCATAATTTTACAGTTAGTTGTTTCCCTCAGCTTAGAGGGGGTTAATTTTTTCCCCAGCATGACTCCAGATCGGTTTTATACCTCCATGCTTCCTGGGGATTACGTTATCCACGCTCACTTCAAAGCCATGCATGGCATGATCTGCTTATCTTCAGGTCCTCTGTATTGTCCACGCTAAGCCCAGACAGACAGATTTATGTCTGCATCTGGCAGCCACGAGAGCTCCCTTCGGTGCTTCAGATGTTTCTTGCTGATGTTTGGTTTGGAAAGCTGCACACAAATCTGAAGCTGGGTCTTGGTTTCCATGCTCCTCTCCAAGAGTCAGAATGGTATTGTCAGCCTTTAGAATTAGTGGTAGAGTCACAATCATAGAATCATAGAATAGTAAGGTTGGAAGGGACCTCAAGGATCATCTAGTGCAAAACCCCTGCCATAGGCAGGGACACCTCCCACTAGAACAGGTCTCACTCAAGGCCTCCTCCAACCTGGCCTTGAACACCTCCAGGGAGGGAGCAGCCACAACCTCCCTGGGAAACCTGTGCCAGTGCCTCACCACCCTCACTGGAAGGAACTTCCTCCTAACACTCAGTTGAAATCTCCCCTCTGCCAGTTTAAACCCAGTGCCCCTTGTCCTGTCATTGCAAGACCTTGTAAATAGTCCCTCCCCAGCCTTACTGTAGGCTCCCTTCAGATACTGGAAGGCTACTATAAGGTCTCCTCAAAGCCTTCTCCAGGCTGCAGAGCCCAAACTCTTTCAGCCTGTCCTCACAGGAGAGCTGCTCCAGCCCTCTGAGCATCCTTGTCACCCTTCTCTGGACCTGCTCCAACAGTTCCATGTCCTTCCTGTGCTGGGGGCTCCAGAACTGCACACAGGACTCCGGGTGGGGTCTGAGGAGAGCACAGCAAAGGGGCAGAATCCCCTCCCTTGCCCTGTTGCCCACACTGCTCAGCTGCAGCCCAGCACACAGTTGCTGTCTGGGCTGCACTCACACTGCAGGCTCATGTTGAACTTTGCACCACCCCAGACCCCAAGGTGCTTTTCCTCAGGGCTGCTCTCAGCCATTCACCACCCAGCCTGGATTTGTGCTTGGGATTGTATCTGCTCAGGTGCAGGACCTTGCACTGATCCTGTTTAATTTCATGAGGTTTGCCTGGGCCCACCTCTGCAGCCTGTCCAGGTCCCTCTGAATGGATCCCTGCCCTCTAGCAAGTCGACTGTGCCACACAGCTTGGTGTCATCTGCAAACTTGCTGAGGTGCACTCAATTCCTCTGTCCATGTCACTGACAAAGATGTTAAACAGCACTGGTGCCAGCACTGACCCCTAGCCTGGAAGGTGTTAAAGAAGTATGCACATGACACTTGTGGACATGGTTTAATGGCCGTGGTGGTGCTGGGTTGATGGTTGGGCTCGGTGATCTTAAAGGTCTCTTCCAACTGAAACAGTTCTATGATTCAATCTGTTTAAAAGTCTATATTTAGGGGTTGTTCAGGCTGAGGGTCATTATCTCTGCAATATCAGGTCGTGGCACAGGATTGTGTAGTCATTTATATATTTTTAAATCCATTACCTGACAATTCATCCCACTCTTCTCCTCCTGTGGCTCCACTGATCTACTGGGCAAGCTGGACACACCCCAGACCTGCAGTCCAGATCCCTGAAGTTCTCCTTCAGTATTAGGCATTGATCTGCAGCCAAAAGTTCCATCATCAGTACAGGGCAGCAGCTGGAACTGCCTTTGTAGCTGAAATTGTCTGTCAGGCCTTCTCTTGGCCATGTTTTTTCAGGATATTTATTAGTTCTTCCTCAGAGTCAAAATGTGGAAAGAATTCTTCCCTTTGTGGACAAATATCTTGCATGATTTACACATTCAAGTGTTCAAGAAATGTGTGGACGCAGCACTTCAGGAGATGGTTTGGTGGTCATAGTGGTCTCAAGTTGAAGGTTGGATGTGCAGGCTGCCTTCCTTGATGTGAAGTTGTTGCAGTCATAGAGGGCTCAAAGGCTTTGCCCATGGATGTATCTAAGGGTGTCATCAGGGGCTTTTTCAGGAGAGGAGAAGAATTGTCCCTAGTATCAGGTAATAGAACAAGAGGAAATGGCCTGAAATTGTGCCAAGGGCTGGAACTCGATGGTCTTCAAAGTCCCTTCAACCCAAACCACTCTATGATTCAAGAGGAACCACCACAAGCTGTAGAAAGAATTTTCTTCATAGCTGTTCTTCCGGGGACTAGCAAAGTTCCTGTGGTAAGAGACTAAGCAGCTGTGCTCAGGGGGATGAGCTCTGCTTTTTGATCAGCTTCGAGATAGGTTGATATCAGGGATGGGAAATTTGTTACCAGAGAATTTCGATGACACTATCGCAACAGTGCATGAACCTCCAAACCCAGCAATGCTTTCATCTCATCTGACTATAAGTGGTTGTGTGCTTTAAATGTGGATCTAAAATAAACCACGAGAAATTGAAAGGTCACAGCTGGTAATTAAAATATTTTGGAGTTGATCACAGAACCAAAGAAAACAATCATGGAATCGTTTGGGTTGGAAAAGACCTCTAAGATCATGGAGTCCAACTAGACGCTGTCAAGGCTGGTGCTAAACCATGACCCTCGGCACTGCATCTCTGCCTCTCTCAAACACCTCCAGGGATGGGGATTCAACTACCTGCCTGGGCAGCCTGTTCCAGTCTTTGAGAACTCTTTCAGTGAAGAAGTTTCTCCTAACCTAAATCTCTCCTGGTGCAACTTCTTCCCTAGAAGAGTTGACAAGCCCCAGAACAGGCTGCCCAGGGCAGTGGTGGAGTCTCCACTCATGAAGGGATTTAAAAGATGTGTACATGTGCTGCTAAGGGACATGGTTCAGCAGCAGACTTGGCAGTGCTGGGTGGATGGTTGAACTGGATGATCTGAAGGGACTTTTCCAGCTTCAATGATTCTATGAATGCTGCGATGCTTAGCCACAAGTGAAAAACATCCTTTGGAAGAGTAAGAAAATGAATGGCTCTACCCTGGCCAGAGCCCACTTCTGCACATATTGTCCTGCCCCAGTATTCATAGAATGATTTGGTTTGTAAGGTACCTTAAAATCATCTAGTTCCAACCCTGCTGCCATAGGCAGGGACACCTTACACTAGACCTCATCGAACCTGGCCTTAAGCAGCTCCACGCAGGTGGCATCCACAACCTCTCTGAGCAACCTATTCCAGGGTCTCACTGTAAAGAATTTCTTCTTTATCTCCAAAATTTCTTCCTAATGTTCCCAGGATGGGAGCTCACTGCTCTGCACTGCTGTGTGGTGTCTCTGGCTGACGCTGGTGAATAAATTCTGTAGTGCAGTCTAAACTGGGGTCCTTTTGGATTAAAGATGATGTGAAGCTATGGAGTTATTCATTAGGGAAGAAATGTCCTCCCTGCTACCGTGTGAAACCAGCTGTAATTAACCATCTGAGTGTGTGTTTATAA
This sequence comes from Semnornis frantzii, assembly GCA_013399775.1. NCBI lineage: Eukaryota > Metazoa > Chordata > Aves > Piciformes > Ramphastidae > Semnornis > Semnornis frantzii. The sequence continues at coordinate 13,362 of VWYK01067223.1, read as the reverse complement.
ACAGATGTTCTCATCTAAATGCCTTAGAAATAAACAGCTTTCATAGATGAGTTCTCTCAAACTGCAGAAGTTTGGATAAAGTAGTGTTTTGTGGTGTCACAGCAGGCTGCTGTTCCCCATGTATACACCACAGATTTGAGTTCACCCAGCCTCAGAGAAAGGAGGGTGTCCAACAGCGAGACAGTGTCTGTAGTAGAATATTCACAGAGCAAGTGAAACAAATTCTCCAGCTTTAGTCCCAGAAGCACACAGGATTGCTTTGATTGAAAAAGACCTCTAAGATCATCCATTCCAACCATTGACCTGATGCCACTATGGTCATTAAAGTATTTCCCTGAGTGCCATGTCCCCACATTTCTTGAATACCTCCAGGGATGGTGACTCCACCACCTCCCTGGGAAACCTGTTCCTGTGTCTCATCCTGCTAAAGAATTTCTTCTTTATCTCTACTCTGAATCTCCCCTCGTCTAGCTCAAAGCCATTTCTCTCATTCTATCGCCACAAGCTCTTGCAAAAAGTCCCTCCCCAGCTCTCCTGTAGCCCCTTCAGGTCCCGGAAGGCTGCTCTAAGGTCTTCCTGGAGCCTTCTGTTCCTCAGGGTGAACAGCTCCAACTCTCCCAGCCTGTCCCCATAGGGGAGGTTCTCCAGCCCTCTGATCATCTTTGTGGCCTCCTCTGGACTCACTCCAGCAGCTCCATGTCCTTCTCGTGCTAGGAGCAGCACAACTGGACCTTCTGCTGTTCTTTTTCCCTTGCATGGGAAGAAGGGTTTCCTCTTAGCTGTAAATTGATTGCATCACTCAAGAAGCATCAGAAGGCAGTTTAAAGAGCTGGTTTAAATCCATCCTTCAAAAGCCCATTAGATTAAGGGAGACTGCAGAGGAATACCAAGAAATTTAGAACCATTTTTCATCATTTGTGGAACATCAATGAACATTAAGCTAACGTTGCATGCATTTATTTTGCATTTTTAAAGGCAAATCAATATCTTCCAAAAGTCAATGTGGCATGTAAAAACTCTGTAACTTCAAATAAAACAGGGGTAGATTAATTGGGCTTTAAAAGCTGAGCTGTTACTCAGCCTTTCATTGTGGAAGAACCCCCAAACCTGCCTTTGAAGTGCTGGAAAGAATCTCTCTCCCAGATGTAACCTGGATTGTGGAAAGAAATTTATGAGGTGCCATTACAGCCAATTCTTGAGGCTGCTCCTCAGCACAGACCCAGTACAGGTCTTGTCTTGCTTGTTATCTCCAAGTTCACTTAACTGTCCCTAATCTGGATGAGGAGCTGTTCTCTACAACTCCTTGAAAGGAAAGTTAGAGTAAGGTGGGGACTGGTCTCTTCTCTCTAGTATCAGATGATAGAAATGGCCTGAAATTGTGCCAGGGGAGACATGAGGAACAATTTGTTTGCTGCAAGAGTGGTCAGACATTGGAATAGGCTGCCCAGGGAGGTGGTGGAGTTGCCATCCCTGGAGGTGTTGAAGAAACATGCAGACATGGCACTTCAGGACTTAGTCTTATGGTCATCGTGGAGTTAGGCTCAATGATCTTGGAGTTATTTTTCAACCAAAACAATTCTGTGATTCAGAATTGCCATTTCTCTTCCCTCCACCTCTTGGATTTCTGCCAGTTCCAGGGAAAACCAAACCCAGGAAGTTCTACACCAAAAGGGCCACTGCCTCCCCCTCCACTTCTTTAAGGCAGAAAAATGTTCTCCTTTGCTGTCTTACTCCATAGGTATTTTTAATTCCATGTCTGTTTCCATACTGACCGTTTCTGGTCTTTTCTTGTCCAGAAACATGTCACACAGGAGCAGCTGGTGAAACTGGGCTGTCCCAGCAGCAGGCAAACCCAGCTGCTGGGGATGTCCCACAGCCAGCTTTTCCTTGGGGTTTGGACTAGGTGACATTTAGAGGTCCCTTCCAACCCAGACCATGGTATGATTCCATGATTTTTATGTGTCTCTAAACACAGCTGCAGACAGTGCACTACCCAGTTGCTTTTTTTTTTTTTTTTAAATTTAAAAAAATGCCAAAACATGTTAACTTCTCAGTGAAAGACTACTGTAATTTCGTGGAGTTCACTCGTATTTCTTAATGAAAACATCCATCCCTTGAGCACTTGCCAGAGCACAACCCTGTCTCTCTTCCTGCTCGTTTTAGTATTTCTTCTCATTTCCTCAGCTATGTTGGAGTTTGGGGGCGTTTTTTTCACGGGTTTGCCCCCAGACCACCCATCCCAGCTTCCACCCTTCTCTAGAGTGGCCCCTCCGAGCCCCAGGGCAGCTTTCCCATGGCTTTTTGCCTCTCTCCAGTGCAGGACTCCCATCGGAAGCTGCCCACGGGGAAGCAGATTTCTCCATGGAGCCCACCCCGGGGCGAAGGGGCAGCTCGGGCAGACCCTAACCCATCATCACGGCACCGCTAAGTTTGCGATGGGCGGGCCGGGGACAAGACCCCCGGGTGGGAGCGACCGACGAGGGTAAGCCTTCCTCCGGCTCAGCCCTGCCCTCCTGGGTAGGAAGTGAAAAAGGAAAGAAGCGGAGCCACCTCCGCGGTCACCCAGGGCTGGCGTCCGCCGGCGGCAGAGGGGAGGCGGCGGGGAG
>VWYK01067216.1:0-28617 GCA_013399775.1 Semnornis frantzii | reverse complement strand
CCCAACTCTCTCAGCCTGTAACCATAACAGACGTGCCCCAACCCTCTGATCATCTTTGCGGTCCCTCCTTGGATCCACTCCAATGTGTCCATGTCCTCCTCATGTTGGGGCCCTCAGAATATTCAATACTGTCATTAAAGATGACCAAGTTTCAAAGGAGATAGTGCACAGACTAAGGCTGAGGCTATAGGATAGTTGTGGCAGAATGGTTCATGCTCCTCTGGGAGAACAGGGCAAATAGCGCCAGTAGCGTTCTGGCATGGAGCAGAGCAGAGGGAAGGCATCATGTGCTTCTGCTGCGTCCATTGTCACAAGATCTGGAAGCCCCAATTTGTGTCACTTAACAAACTCTGACTTCTGCTGCAGCCTTGAATTGAAATTCTCAGTGAATCCTGACTCTCAGTAGGCAGAAAACTCTAGGGACGCTCTCAGAACAACCCTCAGGCTGCAGGAAACTAAAGGACGGTTCTTGGCAGCGTGCTACTGTATTTTAAGAGAGCCACTCCAATATGTTGGTTTGGTAAAGACAGCGAAATTGCTGGACAGCCCTCTTTCTCCAAACAATAGACCTCCACATCTCTGTTTAACAACTCCTTTATTCCCGCAGCACTGAGGCCGTCACATAAATCACGCCCATACTAGAAGCAGGATTAATTATAGCTCCAGAAATATGCTTGCCCACATTCCCACCCCTCCACAGCCCACAAAACCCTGTGCCAATTAAACTATGTGGATTTGGGGTTGCTTCCCTAGGGTCATCGAAAGCTAAGGACAGATGTTTGGAATCCTCTTGCTGTCAGTAATGCTGCTGCTTTCCTAGATATTAGTATCAAAGAAATAAATCATATTGGACCAAGTTTGCTTGACTGTATTTTGAAACCTCACGTTGATGCAACAGGAGCTTGCAGTGCTGCAATAGGCCTGCGTCTGCAAAAGGCAGCAAAGGTTTTTACCTCACTGCAGTGGCAGAGAAAGCCACACGGACAGCAGACATTTGGCACAACTCCACGACGGGAAGACCTTCTTATTGTCTCTTTGCCCCAAGTGCCCTTCAAGTGCCTTTGGAGAGAAGGGGCTGAAGTATGATGATCAAATCTTATCTGTTAAGGTCTAAGAGCATGGGGAGGGAAATGATGTAGAGTGTTTGCAAATGCAACTGCAACACTGTTAAACAAGAGAAATTTGGTTTAGAAGTTAAAGAAAAATGAAAGACCATAATGGAAGAATATCTCTTCCATGCTAAGTTCCATTTCTTGGGATCTTAAGAGCAAGTTTTTCTTAGTATTTAGCATCGACCTTAAAGTCACTTCAATCTTCCTGAGATGCCTTTCTCACTTGTATAAAAACTTCCCAAAATTAGGGAAAATCCCAGTGAAGAGTGTGTTAAGAAGAGTGTGGCCAGCAGGTCGAGGGAGGTTCTCCTGCCCCTCTACTCTGCCTTAGTGAGGACACATCTGAAGAACTGGGTCTACCTCTGGCCTCTCCAGTATAAGACAGACAGGGAACTACTAGAGAGGGTCTATCACAGATTATAAAGATGCTGAGAGGCCTGGAGCATCTCTGTGAGGAGGAAAGGCTGAGAGCCCTGGGGCTGTTGAGCCTCGAGAAGAGCAGCCTGAGAAGGGGCCTGCTCAGTGCCCGACAAGAGTTAAAGGTCCAAGAGGATGGGGACAGACTCTTGTCAGTGGTGCCCAGCGACAGGACAAGGAACAATGGGCACAACTGGAAGTCAGGAGGTTCCATCTGAACAGGAGGAGAAACTTCCTTGGTGTGAGGGTGCTGGAGCCCTGGAGCAGAGTTAGAGATTCTGTTAATGCCACCAAAATACTGTGCTGCACGGTCAGACCCCAAAGACATTGGAACCTTCTGTTCAATGGCACTAGACAGATAGCAGCAGGGTATCTCTGGAGAGCGCTTTGGCACCTCCTTTTTGTTTTGGCTGTACAATGATAAGATACAGCAGGCTCCTGCTCTTCTTGTGAAGTAAGTTGCTCTCCTCCTTTCTTCACTGATAATTGGAATCTGCTAATTCTAATTACATACTGCCTCAAATAAAATTAACATAGATCACACCTCTGAGCTCTTCAGAAAGCAGCTAGCAGCCCTAGCTTAGGGATCCTGTGGTGCAAACAGAAGTGGTTATATCATGGGCAGTGAAGAACTTAGTAAGATATTCATGTACACTGACATCATTTAACTTTGCAGCAGCATGGCAGAGACTAAACAGCTGAATTTGCCTTGAAGTTCTGGTATGCAGAAGATACACTGGGGTGATTATCTACATGGATACTCTCTGCAGAAGTCTAAATTACAGTGATGAGCTCCATGATCCTTCCTAATCCTAAACCTCTTACTAAAAGATGAGAGGTAGAAATAACCTGAATAACATTTAGCCTTGCAGCAGATGTCATGCACAGGATCATAGGATGGTAGGGGTTGGAAGGGACCTTCACAGATCAAGTCCAACGCCCCCTGCCAAAGCAGGACCATGCATGTGGTTGTCTTGCACTTGTGTGAGCAGCAGAGAAGCCAGGTTGACACTGGAGGTCTCAAAGGTACAAACCCATCTTGGTTTGTGTGACACACTCTGAATGGGAGCCATTGTACTGCTACATCCACAGCTTCAGACCTGGCATCAAGGGGAGATTTTCACAGATTCATAGAATGCTTTGGGTTGGAAGGGACCTTAAACATCATCTAGTGTCAAACTCCCTGCCAAAGCAGGGACACCTCCCACTAGTCCAGGCTGCTCATGACCCTATCCAACCTTACCTTGAACAGCTCCAGAGAGGGAGCATCCACAACCTCCCCGGACAACCTCTTCCAGTGTCTCCCCACCCTTACTCTCAAGAATTTCTTCCTCTCTTCAGTCTCAATCTACACTCAATCTACGCTCAAAGCCAGTGCCCCTCATCCTATCACTACAAGCCCTTGTAAGAAGTCCCTTCCCAGGGACTCCCTCTGATGCCTCACCCAACCTGGCTGCTTCAGCTGCATGCTGAGAAAGGGATTACCTCTTGACAAGAAGTTCAAAGCCATGAAGGTTAAGCCTTTACTCAGCCTCCTGTGTGTATTTCTCACAGAACCATGACTATCACTACAGCAAAGGCTGCAGCTTTGGCAGAAATGCAGCAGTTTGCATTCTGCTTTCACACCTTCTGTGTGGGGAGGCACTAGAAGAGGTGGTCCAGAGAATTTGTGGAGGCTCCAAGTCTGGAAGTGTTCCAAGCCAAGTTAGACAGGGCCTTGAGCAAGCTAGTCTAGTGGGAGGTGACCTCCCTATGCCAGGGGGGGTCAGAACTAGATGATCTTTAAGGCCCCTTCCAACCCGATCCAGTCTGTGACTCTGTGATTTTGAGTAACACAGGTTTGTTTCAGTGCTCTGCTCTGACTCAATGTCCCTTGAAATATCAGAAGCAACCACAGGCAGAAACAAGGAATTAATTTTAGTGAACACCTCTCACATTTTAATTGACATAGTAATTGCTCAGGGATGTAAACAAACGATGGTCCTAGTGTTACAGGAACAACCAGAAGGCTCCCATTTTATCAGATGCCATGGAGGGGCCTTTTCTATGGTTCAGTGTCTCAACTTCTGCCATTACAGCTGTTTCCAAGCTGTAGAGGTGAACAAAGAGTTAAATTCTGCCCTTAAAAGCAGTTTGACTTCAATCTCTCTTTTTTGGGGTCTTTCCAATTTGCTGCAACCTGCATACAGACCACAAGCACACATTACAAAGCCTCTCTGAATTTGTGCTGCTTACCTAAGAGACCAGAATATTCCTTATGGAGTAAGGAGGTTTAGAGAGATTTTAAATATGTATTACGGATCCTTGATAGGATGAAGGAGTAAATTTGCATTTAGATAGATGCAACTATTCCTATGAATACATAATCATTTTTAAATTAATTTTGGGTTGAATAATTATTTTAAAGGTTTTTTTTTTTAAGGAATTATAATAAATAGTAGGTCTTAAATAGCAGTTCCATTCTCTATTAAGATCAAAGTGGTGTGGAAGTGGCTTCATTCCATATTGCAATGGACACTGGGAATGCAAATCACATGTCGGAATGGGGAACAGGACCAAATATTGACAGAATCATAGAATCATGGAATTGTTTTGTCTGGAAAAGGCCTTCATGATCATCGGGTCCAACTATTCTGTAACCATACCAAGTGTAAGGCTAAGCCATGTCCCTCAGCACCACAGCTCTGTCTCTTTGAAACACCTCCAGGGATGGGGATTCAACCACCTTCCTGGGCAGCCTTTTCCAGTGTTGGAGAACCCTTTCTGGTATCTTCTGATATCCAACCTAAACTTCTCATGGTGCACCTTGGGGACATTTCCTCTCATCCTACCACTTGTTACGAGGGAGAAGAGACCAACTTTGTCCTTTCTCCAGCCCTCTTTCAGGGAGTTGCAGAAAGCAAGAAGGTCTCATATTTGTATTCTCATATCCTGTTTGCCTCTGCCATGGTGCCTCTAAATAGCCTGCTGGAAAGGTGTCAGAAATGTGGCATTTTTGTGGAAGGCTATGGGGAAAGTATACAGACCTTGCATAACAGTCAGTTGCTGCCTTATTTATTCCAAGTATTCAAATCCAGCCACGACTCATTTTTCAATCAGACAGCATTGGCTCAAGGGATTCATACACTCATTGCAAGAATTGATGCAATCATGCTGCAGTCTTGCAGTGAGTTGTGTTAATAATCTGTAGTCCCCAGACGTGCTATCAATTACTGACAACAGCCTGTCTTTTGATAACCATACCATTAATATAATGGAGCATGCAGCACCCTCAAATCCCAAGATTTTTGCAGGAATCCATGGCTATTTACTTTGTACAGTTTCCACAGCAAGCAGTAAGGACGGGTACATGCCTTTACCATGTGTTTGAGGACAAGAGGCATGTAGATTTCTATGTACAAGAAGTTAGACTGTGTCCAGACACTGCAGAAACATTCTTTTGCATACTACAAGACTGGCAAATTTAGCCTGATAGGACTCACCCTGGGTAATGGGTTCAGTTTTGGGCCTCTCACAACAAAAAGGATGTTGAGGTGCTGGAGTATGTTGAGAGAAGCTGGTGAAGGGTCTGGAGAACAGGGCTGGTGAGAAGCAGCTGAGGGAACTGGGGTTGTTTAGCCTGGAGAAAAGGAGGCTGAGGGGAGACCTCAAAATCTACAGCTCCTGAAAGGAGTATGGAGTGAGGTGGGGGTTAGTCTACAAGTGATAGGATGAAAGCAAATGGCCTCAAATTGCACCAGGAGACGTTTAAGTTGGATGTCAGAAGAAACCTCTCTGAAAGGGCTCTCCAACACTGGAACAGGAACCCCTGGGGAGGTGGTTGAATGCCCATCCTCGGAGGTGTTTCAAAGATGCAGAGATGTGGTGCTGAAGGACATGGTTTAGCACCAGAGTTGGCAGAGTTAAATATTGGTTGGACTGGATGATCTTAAAGGTCATCTCCAACTGAAACAATTCTATGACTCTGTGATTGGGTTCTGGAACACAAGAGAAGATTCTTTCAGGTTCCTGACATGTGTCCAAAAGTATAAAGTTCAAGAGGTCATATTAGGCCCTCAAATTCAGCCTCTCTGTGCCTGATATCAGCAAACTATGCCCTAGTGCCCCACTTGTCACTGACAATGACTTAGTATAGGTGTAACTGATTGAAACTCTGTAAACAGTGCTGTTTGAAGTTCTAGAAGATGAACTACAATCAGCAGTTCACTCACCTAGAGTTGTGTTAACTCCACAGTCTGAAGAGGACTGAAAAAACCCAAGGCTTCTAACTATCAGCTGACAGGAACAAAGTACAGCTCTGTGGGAGGAGCAGCACTGTGTGTACTCCAATTTTCAGAGCAGATTTGCTCTTAATTTAAACCAAACAGTGTATTTACCAGAGGTTTTGTATGGATCTCAGGGAGCTTCCCAATTTAATCTTTCAACACTTCTGAAAGCCAGATGACATGACAGAAAATGCTGTGTTCTTTGATCAGGTAGCAAACACTTTATGCTGACTATATCAGAATTACTTTATCAATGTGTTGATCCAACAAGATGAGAAGATGAGGGATAAGTAGCAGCTCAGTCTAAACTAGTTTGGTAAACTACAGTGGACACAAATACCTCCAAGAACAAAGGCAAATCACTAATTTCAATGCGGATGTCTTGGGTCTCTCAATTTGGAGTAAGGTGATCAACCTGTTCAGAAAACAAAACAGCTAAGCAGGCATCTAAGCAATCTAATTCAATCCCTTTCCACATGGTTACCAGGTTGTCATCTGGTGATGTTAAACATTTGGTAAGAGACCTGTTTTGAACAACTGTATCTATCCCACATTGAGACTGGTACTCGTGCTTCAAACTGGCAGTCTGGTAGAAGTACCCAGCACTCAACAGACTTCCACAGGGAATAGCACCAGCTCTGCTCTTGGATTAACAGGCAAGCTGATTGACAAGAAGATGAAATTCCAGCTCTACTCCCAGCCTCAAAGTAGTGAAAATTCAACCCCAGTAAAATCAAAGCTTAAAAAATTAAAGATGCTTTCAGAAAGGTAAGAAAAGGGACTCGGACATAAGGCAGCTTCATAGCCTTGGCGGATGGCTACTGGAAAGTCACCTCTAACAGCAAGTTAAGCTGAGCCCCAGTGAGATGAATGAGTTGACATCAAGAGTTAAGTGCATGGCAGGTTATTTTAGCATGCAGACGCCTTGATTTTCAGCCTCCTGCCTTAATCTATACTGTCCTGGTGACTAAAAATAAACTTCCACTCACTGTAGAGAGAGTAATTTACTGGCAGTTGGGCCTGATTTAAGACTTAAAAAAAAAAAAAAAAAGGAAACATTAGTTGCATTTCTGTAGAAAGCACTTAATCAGCAAAGCAGAGTTCCTTTGAAACCTCAATATGTTCAGCTCTCCTTCCTTTTACTAAGCAGTCTTCCCCTTCAAGCCTCAATAATCTGTTTCCCAACAGAAGACAGAAATAGTTTAAGAACAGCTTTTACTCATGTTTACTGTGGCACAGCGTGCTTATAAAATCTTCTTAATACATAACCATTTAACTTCTCTTGGCAAGATAAATTCGTGGTGATAGAGGTATTTAGTAAATACCAGAGTACCTGAGCGCCTGAGTCACAGCCGATCACAACAAGGGGCTCTGCGGCAGCCTTGGGCTTGCACTGCTGGGAGGGAGCAAGTCCAAATTCTAGGCTGAACTAGAGTTGAGAGTTCAGTACAGTTCAGTGTGTTCTTCATAGTACAGATGGCAACTATGTGCCCTGAACTTCTCTGAGGGGCTTTCTGAGGTCATCGGCTCTCCCCCTAGGTGGGTGGTGGTGGGAAATGAGTCAGCAAAAAGTGAAGCGATTTCAACACCTTTGTTATAAATTCCATAGATTAGCAATATGAACTTTACAAAAGTGTCACTAATTTGGGACCTGTGAGACTTCCTAACGAGGAACTTCAGCTTTAAATAATTATACACACTGCCACATTTGCACCAAAGCTGTATGAAGGATCCAAGCAGGAAGATTCTATTTTGCTGCTCTAAGGCTGCATTTGAAAAGAGTCTCTGCCCTGGCAAAGGTTGAGGCAAGGCATGAGTAGCTACTATGAGCTGTGTACTGTGACCAGTACTGTTTTGTATCAATGACATAGCTACTGGGATTGAGGCACCCTCGGTGTGCTTGCAGATGACACCAAGCTGAGTGGTGCAGTTGACATGCCTAAAGGATGGGATCCATCCACAAGGACCTGGACAAGCTCAAGAAGTGGGTCTGTGTGAGCCTCCTGAGGTTCAGTAAGGCCAGCTGCAAGGTCCTACACCTGGATTGGGAGAATCTCCAGATTCAACACAGACTGGGGGATGAAGGACTGGAGAGCAGCCCTGAAGAGCAGGACTTGGGGTTGCTGGTGGGCGAAAAGCTGGACATGAGCCAAGAGCGTGCTCCTGCAGCCCAGAAAGCAAACCACCCCTTGGGCTGCATTCCCAGCAGTCTGCCCCTTCACAATACAGTTCTACTACCGCTCCCTGGATGACTAAATTCTGTGTACCAGCACACAAGGATTCTCTGTTCACCCTAACTGGACAATGCTATGGCAAACCAGCTAGTTTGATCCCATCGTTCTAGGTAGCCTGTATCTCACACTCATACAATCTTAAACTCATAGAACAAATTGAGTAGGAGTAAGATGTTCCAGAGCATGAAAGCTTCAACAAGCATGCACATGAGCCTTGTCAGGGTGCTCTCAGCTACAAGTGATTTTCCTAATCCAAGATCTAAACACTTAATCCAATGCCCTAAAGGCATTTCAAGGATTTTGATTCTCCTACAGGACTCTGTGGATATTACACAATGAATGGAACATACTCGTCTCTAGGTGGAGTTTTGCTACTGTGACAGGTTGAAGGTGTTCAACAATTCAAATACTCTTCATTTCTCTCTAACTTCTCAGGATGCAACAGGATGGAAATCACTTCCATGACCTGGTGAAGGGTCTGGAGAACAGGCCTGCTGAGGAGCAGCTGAGGAAAGTGGCGTTCAGCCTGGAGCAAAGGAGGCTGAGGGAAGACCTTGTTGGTCTCTACAACTCCCTGAAAGGAGGTTGCAGTGAGGTGGGTCTCTTGTCCCCAGTACCAGGTAGCAGGATAAGAGAAAATGGCCTGAAATTATGCCAGGGGAGATTTAGGCTGGAGACTAGAAAAAGTTTCTTTGCTGCAAGAGTGGTTAGGGATTGGAACAGGCTACCCAGGGAGGTGGTGGAGTCAACATCCCTGGAGGTGTTCAAGAGATGTGTGGACATGGCACTTGGGGATGTGACTTAGTGGCCATGGTGGTGCTGGGTTGACAGTTGGACTGCATGATCTTAGAAGGCTTTTCCAACCAAAACAATTCTCTGACAAAAGATGGAAGCCAATACATTTTAGATCAGCAAATCATGTGTGTAATTTCTGTCTGCTATTGCCAGGGAAAGGATGTGAGAAATGAAGTGTTCCTGTGTAGCTTTGCTGGGACATTCAGTTACGTGTGTACGGTTTGCATGTTTGCCTCTCTCATTTCACAAATCTGAATGCCACTATCTAGCAGTCAGTTGACTGCTGATCATCTTCTTCCCTTCTGATACAAAATCCAATCATGTCACGTGTGGCACAGCAGGTTTCATAACATGCTGCAATGCAATGACAGGACTGCTCACATTCTAATGCAGCCATCCATACTGCCTGGCCAAATGCCTCTGCTCTGGATTTATCGAAGATGCAAAAGAATTGCAGCTTCCTGTAAATTTTATCATGTGTGAAAATAACCTTCCAGAAGGGTAGAGTAAGGGCTTGACTGCTAAGAAAGCCAAGAGTTTTGCTTCGCGGCAACTCAAGTGCAGAAACAATCCTGAGGTAAAAGCACAGTGAAGACCAAGAACTTCAGTTTAGCCTTGAGTTATGCACACCAAGGTCAGCTACAAGTGTGGGCTTGGATAGCAGAGTTACATCCTGGTAAAATAAACTGTTTGGGCTTCTCTTTTTACTTCAGAATAGCTCCTGCAGTTATTTATTTCAAGGTGTAAAAGCCTATGTTCTGAGCAATGAAAACAAAGCCTACAATGTGGCAGATGTGGTGCCAAGGGACATGGTTTAGCAGTGACCTCACTACTGAAAAACATTTAAATTCACACAATCACAGACTGACAGTGGCTGGAAGGGACCTCTGGAGATCCTCGAGTCCAATCCCCCTGCCAGAACTGGTTCACCTGGAGCAGGTTGCCTGCAATCACAATGTGAGCTTTGAATGACTCTAGAGACAGAAAGACTCTACCACCTCTCTGGGCAGCACATTTCAGTTCTCCACTACCCTTAAAGAATTTTGTCCTGACATTTAGCTGCGGCTTCCCATTTTCAAGAGGGCCCCAAACCGGAACCCAGTACTCAAGGTGTGCCCTCACCAGTGCTGAGTACAAGGAGACAATCGTTGCTCTGGTCCTGCTGTCCACACTATGCCTAATCCAACCCAAGCCCAGTGAAGCCTGGGTTTCTGAACCTGACATTTACCTCTGAAGCCTTGGTGCCTGCATCTGGGGTGTGGCTATTAGTGAAGATGCAGAACAATTGGGTGAAGATCACTCATCCTCCCCCAGCTACTCCAAGTAAGATATCTGCAAAGTCAGAGTCCCAGTAGCCTCCCTAAGGCTAACTTTTCTTTTTGGTATGACTTTACACAGCTTGACAGATGGAAACAAGATTTCCCTACTGTTTGCACTTCCTTTTATGAGTTATTTACTTTCTTGTCTCCTCTTTTTTTTTTTTCCAATCTGAAGCCTGGATTTCAAACACTACTGTGCCCACAGCTATAGCTGCAGGGAATCCAGTCGCTGGGTGTTTGTACCTTACTCACTATTTAAACAAGCCCACATCATGCTCTAACTATGTGAGGAGAACTACCCTGTTTGATAGAGTCTACTCTGTCCCACAGTGGCAGAACTATCCTACTTTTTAAACATGATTAAGCCAAAACTTGCTGTAGTTACTGCAGTTGCCACAACAGAACAAGCCAAAAGAGATTGAAACACTTCTGTAAGAGGTCTAACAATCTCTGAAGGCTTTCTGCTTTCAGAGTCTAGCCTAAGGGCTGTGCACTTAAAGCAGGAGTTCAGTGTTGGGATCCACTTCTTTATGCCAGGGATGATTCCTGTCCTATGGATCCAGCTACAGATGAATGATAAACCTTTAGCCCAATGCTCGCTGTGGCTTAGATGCACTGAAAGCAGCAGAGCCCAGCAGGCAATGGGGAAAAAAATACTGGAGAAAAATCAAAAGAGAAGGATTTAATCTACACTGAAGTTCAAAAGGTACAGCAAGAGGCAACAAGCTGAACACAAGAAGGGCAAGGACAAATGAGCCAAGGAACTATACAAAGAAGTACAAATGAGACACCAAGCCATTAGGAGTTGCTCCCTCGCTTTATGATAGGTAATTGTTTGCCTTTTGAGTGTGCTCATCAATGCATTTAAAATAAACAGAACATTTCCTACTACAGGGCATGGCACTGGTATGTTTTTCCTGGTAAAAACTTTCAAGAATACCATAGGAATATTAAGATGCTGACAAGTAAAACTCAACAAAAGAGCTACAAACCTTTTCCTGTTATTAAACAAGCGGAAAGTAAATAGTCAAGATTGGGATATATTCCATAAGAGGATGTTCTGGGGTTTATTTGTGCTTAAAAATGTATATTCTTTTGGCAACAAACTGATTTATTTGGTTTATTTCAGTTGTTAGAATGTGATGATTTAGGGGTTTATCTCGATTTGCTTGTTATTTTGTCCTTTTGTCAGTCATGACACATGAACCTAGAGAGAATTTTGGATGAGCTTTGAGACACATTTCAGCTGAATCCAGCAGGATTGTGCATGTGCTTAAAGGTAGACAGGTTTCTTAAAGCACTTTCCTGGATCAAATGTGGTTAGACTTGATGATCCTAGAGGTCTTTTCCAGCCTTGATGATTCTATGATTCTATAAATGGAGTGACACCAAATTTTTATTGTGTTTTATCATAAAAATAGCCTAGTCTGTGTCCTCAATACTGTAAACGAGGTAGAAGTGTTGGAGACACATTCAGTTGTAGGTGCTACACTCACATCTATGGGAATCAGAAGTCACTTAATGCCTAGTTTGGATCTGGTCCTGCCAGCTGCCTTGAAAGGGTCTGGTACATAGCATTCTCTGAAATGTATTCCATCCTTACACTTAACAAAACTGAAGATGCCTGGGAAACCAGAAGAAAAACATTGAAGAAAGCCTCTCTCCTGGGTTATTCCTAGAAAGGAATTCTGCAATCTTAAATGAGGCCTTCATTTCAGCTTCTTGGAATTCCCTATACTTGACCTAAAATCGCTGGGCTCCAACCTGGGTTTACTGACTGGGTATGCAAATCACAAACCATTACAGGGGATATAAACTGGTCTCTGTTTGTGGTAAAACAGGTAAGTGAGGAAGTCAGCACAAATGTCACCAATGTGGCATGATCAAGATAGGAGCATAGAATCATTAAGGTTGGAAAAGGACTCCAGAATCATTGAGTTCAGCTGCAAACCCAGCACAGCCAACTCTGTCACTAACCCATGTTCCTCAGCACCACATCTAGAAGTTTTTTGAATGCTTCCAGGGCTTTACCACTATTTTGGGGGGAGAAGCATTTGTAATATCCAACCCAAACCACCTCTGATGCAACCTGAGGCTGTTTCCTCTTGTCCTGTCACTCACTACTCATTAGCAGGGAGAAGAGATCAACCCCCACCTCCCTCCAGGCAGCTGTAGAGAGGAAGTCTCCCCTCACTCTCCTTTTCTCCAGGCTAAACAATCCCAGTTTCTTCAGCTGCTCCTCACCAGCCCTGTTCTCCAGACCCTTCACCAGCTTCACTGTGCTTCTCTGGACCTGCTCCAGCACCTCAATGTCCCTTTTGTAGTGAGGGCCCCAAAACTGAACCCAGTGCTTGAAGTGTGGCTTTAGAAGTGCTAAGACTCTCTAATCATAGAATCATAGAATGGTAAGGTTGGAAGTGACCTCAAGGATCATCCAGTTCCAAGCCCCTGCCAGAGGCAGGGACACCTCCCACTAGCACAGGTCACTCAAGGCCTCGTCCAACCTGGCCTTGAACACCTCCAGGAAGGGAGCAGCCACAACCTCTCTGGGCAACCTGTGCCAGTGTCTCACCACCCTCACTGTAAAGAACTTCCTCCTAACATCCAGTCTAAATCTCCCCTCTGCCAGTTTAAACCCATTGCCCCTTGTCCTGTCATTACAAGACCTTGTCAATAGTCCCTCCCCAGCCTTCCGGTAGGCCCCCTTCAGATATTGGAAGGCTACTATAATGACTCTCTTGATCTGCTGAGACTGATGAGTAGAGTGGTGACAGTGATCCTCTTCTGCTAGCATATACAAAGAGACATTTGGAGTGGTATCTTGGCATTTTTCATGCCCCAACACTCCCTGCTTCAGAAGAAGATGAACACATGCTTAAAATGATGTGTGCCTTGCTTTTAGAATCATAGAATGGCCTGGGTTGGAAGGAACCCCCAAAGGTCATCTAGTCCAAGGCTCTCTGCAGTAAGCAGAAAAGCCTCTTCAGTCAGTGAACACCAGAGCCAAAAGGCTGTCTACACTGTTTAAATTCGTGAGCATAAAAAGAACACATGCTCAGTTATCCTACTTACGTGCACATGAGCATAACTGTGCTTTCCAACACCCATTAGATACCCAGAGAAGGTAGGTAAATATTAGCCATCAATATTTGAAGAGAAATGTAATGAGCAAAGCAATTATTTTACAATTATGCAGGCATGTCTAAAAAACCTGAGCCGGTAGGTTTGGAACTTGCAGAGAGCTGAACTCAAAACAGAAACATGCACAGAAAAAAATAGAAGCCAAACTGAAAAAAACTTCAACAAAACCCCAACCAAATAATAAGAATCTTGAAAGCTTTTTCCAAACCAAATATTTATTCCCACAAGTGAATACAAAACACATAATAATTGGGAAATAATGAGCAAGGCAAGGATGTAAACAACCGGAGGGATAATACTCAGCCCCTGAAAAGTCTGACCACCTTAAAGGACCTTTTCTGAGAGAACAAGATGTTCAAAGCAAAAGGTGGTTTCTGAGGGCTTTGCACCAGATTTGTGCCTTTTTAGACCAAAGACCAGGGGCACAACTTCACTAATATGAAAACCTACCTTGTATTTACATCTTTCAGTGAAGCATGGCATTTGGACGTTCTGGCAGCTGCCTTCGCTGAATTGCAGAGGAAAATTGCTGAAATATGGACATCTAGTGGAGGCATCCCATGATTACAGTTCTCTTCCCAACGGAAAGAGAACAAATGCAAAGGGACTTTTACTGATGATCTTTCTGGAGACTAGAGGTCTGTCCTTGCTTTTCACTGCCTGGCCCATTGCTTAATTGCAGGAGGTGAAGGTGACAGAGTCAGAATTTGTCAAAACAGAAGCTGTGGGTCACTTAACTGGGTGGCTGATGAAGCAGAAAAACTAACGAGCCATGAGGGAACAAATGTTTCTCCACAAAAGGTAAATTAATCTGATGTGGGAGCACAAGGGATGGGCAAAAATCAGAGGTTCTAAGTGCCCTTAAAATTGCCAGTTCAGAGCTTTTGCATTAGTGTCCATGGGGAGAAGGAAAACGATCGTTTTGGAGGTGTTGAAAGCCTTGATGCAAGGAAAATTAATGTTTAGATTTTCATAGGTGTGTATTTTGTCATACAAATTGAGAGGTAGCTACAAGGACAACAAAGGGACACTGTGCACTGTGGTGTCTTTACAGAAATGTATTGAGGTGCTGGAGTGAGTCCAGAGAAGGGCAACAAGGCTGGGGAAGGGTCTGGAGAACAGGGCTGGTGAGGAGCAGCTGAAGGAACTGAGCTTGTTTAGCTTGGAGAAGATGAGGCTGAGGGGAGACCTCAAAATCTACAACTCCCTGAAAGGAGGTTGGAGCCTGGTGGGGGTTGGTCTGTTCTCCATGGTAACAAGTGACAGGACAAGAAGAAATGTCCTCAAGTTGCACAAGGGCAAGTTAGAAGAAAATTCTTTCCTGAAAGGGCTCCCAAACCCTGGCACAGGCTGCCCGGAGAGGTGGTTGAATCCCCATCCCTGGAGGGGTTTCAAAGATGCAGAGATCTGTGCTGAGGGATGTGGGTTAGACCAAGACTGGCAGAGTTAGAGAATGGCTGTGTTTGATGACATTAAAGGTCTTTTCCAGATGATATAATTCTGTGATTGTCTGCAGAGAGAGACTGATGTGATGGGATGTTAGCTGGATCAATGGTTCTGCAACAATTCCTCATCCAAGAACATAACCTCATTTTCCATGTCTGGAGTAAGAATGCTAATGACAAGCTCAATTTTAACATCCTCTTTTCTCATGCTATTCATTTTATTGCCATCCACCTTGGGATTTCTGCTGTTTTGGGATTTTTTTTTTACTGGGTTGATGCTTGGCCAACATTTGCCTGCCTTGGGTTTTTTTTTTTTTTTTTTTTTTTTTTTTTGTCTCCTGTGAAAATCATCTGAGGCTCAGCAGAAACTAACCTTGATTTATTTCTTTAATAAACAAAATGAAGATACTGCATATTAATAAAAATGAAAACTATTCCCTAGTTGTTGAGGTTTTTTTTAAGTTTCCAAAAACAGCCCCATATCTCTGTCAAAGTTAATGCAACCAGAATTTCCATGGGAATTTCTGTCAGCCCAAGGAAACTGGAGCTGGATAATGTAAATAACTACAGCCCGTCTTCCAGCTACTGTTCAATCACCTTGTGAGAACGAAGCAAGCATCACTGAAAAGAAAGTGTAATAAAATTTCTTTGTCTGACTACAACTAGGATGGGGTAAGAACACTGTGGCAGCCAGAGTCAGAAATGAACCTTGTGATGAATCAAATTTCATGGCATTTTATGCTAAATTTACCCAAAATTACCTAAAGCCCCTACAAGTATAGGTCATTCTTCTATGATTTTATGAGTGACTTTCTTCAGAGTGCTACACAGGCAACTAGATTTATAGGCTAACATTCTTTTTTCTTTTAATAAGTCTAAGAATCACAGAATGATAGAGGTTGGAAGGGATGTCCAGAGATCATAAGTGCCTGCAGTGACAGGCACCAAGGGGCAGTGCTTTGAAACCAGAGCAGGGTAGATTTAGATTGGACATTAGAATGTTTGTTACTATGAGGGTAAGTAAGACACTGGAACAGGTTGCCCAGGGAAGTTGTTGATGCCTCATCCCTGGGAAGTGTTGAAAGCCAGGGTGGACAAGGTTCTCAGCAGTCTGGTCTAGTTGGAGGTGATCTTTAAGGTCCCTTCCAACTCAAGCCATTCTATTCCATGACATTGACAGTCGGGCTACAGATAACTGAAAATCATGCAGCTAAGGCAACTGTGTCAATGTTTTAGCAAAGCATTTCTGGAACTGAAGAGCTACAACCAAATTGTTCTTATCACAGGTTGGAAAAGAGGCTCCTATTAGTCCTTCCAGAAAGCTGAGATCCATTTGGGTCTTAATAAAGAGCAACAGAATAATTTAGCTATCAAGAATCAGTGAGCAATTGAACACTCCGTTTAGAAGCAATGAATAAACCAGAGACAGTATGAAACAGTTTGTTCTCTTCAGGAGATTGCTAAGCTGAGTCTGTAAAACAGAAGAGAGAAGCTGAAGGCAGACTGAAGGCGAGCTGCAGGCTTCAGCCTGTGTAGGGCAGCACGGAGCACTGCATTTTCTGCCGCACTGCAGAGGGATCAGAAACGCTCCTGGAAGGATAAACCCTGAAAACTCCCCTGTGAGGCTTTGTAGTGTTTTTAGTGCAATCCCTCGTCTTGAAGCAGGATTAACTTTACTTGCATTGCTCCTGAAAGATGTTTATTTAACCTGCTCCTAAAATTCCTGTTGATGGACAGACTGCAATCCTCCTGGGTAACGACAGTGCTGTCCTCCCCTCAGAGCTACAGGATCATTTTGCAGTAACCATAAAACCATAAAATGCTTTGGATTGGAAGAGAACTTAAAGATCATAGAGTTCTAACCCTCTGCCATGGCAGGGACACCTCTCACTAGCCCAGGTTGCTCAAGGCCTCATCCAACCTGGCCTTCAACACCTCCAGGGAGGTGGCAGACACAACCTCCCTGGGCAGCCTGTTCCAGTGTTTCACCATTCTCACTGGAAAGAATTTCTTCCTAACCTCCAGTTTAAATCTCCCCTCTTTCAGCTTCAAACTGTTCCTCCTCATCCTGTCACCACAAGCCCCTGTTAAAGTCTCTCTCCTTGCTCCTTTTCCAGTAGTCACACAAAACTCTGTTTCTCCCTCTCTGCAATAGTCCGTTTTGCCCATTTGGCCTTTTCTAGACAGAGCTATTTCAGTCCTTCCCCACAGGTCACTCTTGTCACTCTCTTCTTGACCCTTGACAGATATGGCAATTCTGACTCACTCCTGGTTTGTGATTCACTCTAATCTACAGGCTTTGCTTTGCAAAGCCCCAGCCTAGTCATTTAGCTGCCACCCTGTCATTTGCTGTCTCATCACAAAAAGGGAGATCCAGATATTTGTGAAAGCGTCTGCACAATTATTAAGATTCTAAAAAAAAATAAACCCCAAGCATGACTCATTCTAAAGGCAGCTTGTCCTTCAGATAGCAGTATTTCTGCCTGAAGCACAGATTGGGCTCATAATCAGAAATAGGAGCAGATATTTAGATGAAGAAATACGTCTGATGGAGTTAATTGACACAGTGGCGCATGCTGCGGTTTCCCTCTCAAGGCTGTGCCAAGATAATACCATGTGAAGGAAATCAACTGACCTATAGCTTTGGTGTGTTTTGTCTACTTCTTGTAATATACTTCTCACAGCAATGTGACCTGGGCAGGCTGGAGGGCAGGGCAGAGGAGAACCTAGTGACGTGTAGAGTCCATCAACTATGCAGCAATAACCCCCCTGCACCAGCACAGGTGAGGGGTGCCCTGCTGGAAAGCAGCTCTGCAGAGAACGACCTGGAAGTGCTGGTGGTAAAGTGCCCATGAGCCAGCAACATGCCCCCAAGGCCAAGAAGGCAAATAGTCTATTGAGGTGCATTAAGAAGAGTGCAGCCAGCAGGTCAAGGGAAGTCCTCCTGCCCTAGTGAGGCCACATGTGGACTGCTGGGTCCATTTCTGAGCTCTCCAACTCAAGGAGGATAGGGAACTAATGGAGAGAAAGTCCAGTGCAGGCTACAAAGTTGCTGAGGGACCTGAAGCATCTCTGTGAGGAGGAAAGGCTGAGAGCCTTGGGGCTGTTGAGCCTGAGAGGGGATCTGATCAATGCTCTGTAAGAGCTAAAGGGTAGGGGGAAAGAGGATGGGGCCAGACTCTTTCAAGTGGTGCCCAGATACAGGACAAGGGGCAGTGGACACAAACGGGAACCTGGGAGGTTTCTCTTAAGTTTAAGGAAAAGCTCCTTTGGTGTAATGGTGCTGGAGGCTTGGAGCAGGCTGTCCAGAGAGCTTGTGGAGTTTCCTTCCCTGGAGAGATTCCAAACCTGCCTGGACATTGTGATCCTGGACAGCCTGCTGGGGGTGACCCTGCTTTAGCAGAGGGGTCGGAATGGATGATATCCAGAGGTCACTTTCAAGCCTACCACAGTGGGGTTCTGTGATTCTCTATCTGCATAATGAGAAAATACAGATACATCAAGTCCAGTTAAACTCCACTTCCATTTAAATGAGACTTGATTTGACAGAAGGAATTTTGAACTAGAGTGACATCTTTGATATCATCTGATTCTAAGCTCTAAGAATGAACCTGAAGTTACCAGAGAATTGCTGTGTCCTTTGGTGGCAGGAATACAACCAAGTCTTCTGTGGTTTAGCTTCAACGCTTCTGTATGTGTATCACCATTCCAAATCAATTAACACCCACAAGCCTGTATGTAGAGTAGGTGCCTAGGAAATTGCCCTAAGAACACTAGCTTGATATCCTCAGCTTTGTGCTACACTTCTTATGTGGCCTTATAATAAACACTGCTCTTCCTGTCTGAGGAGTCTGTAAAATGGGAGTAAAATATATCATAAGAGTGATGTTTTTTCACAGCTTTTCATCAGTGACTTCACTGATCCTTCTGCTGAAAATCAGGCTTCTCTACCGAGAGTCTGTCTCCCTGAAGCCAAAATGTCTTGATCTTCTGTCTTTGATAGCAGCACTTTGTAATTTGACTTCAAAACACAAAAAAAATAGTTACATTGTAGTTGCATGTATGGTTATGAATTTGAAGAGCAAAGCTCGAGCTGGTAACAAGTTCATTGTCTATCAGAGCAGAAGAAGACAGATCTGCTCCTCACTAACTGGGGGAAGATGCTTTGCATCTAATTTTTAGGTACTTTTAAAATTTCACCACCACATCTTCATGTATTCAGCTCTGGTAAGGAGCTGCATGATGACAATCACCCCTGCTAACAACTTGAGTAAGGAGCACTGTGCTATCCCAGGCAGTTACATGAGTCACTGCACTGTCAAGAGTTTGCTACAGAGCCAAAAACAATTCCTTCAAGCTGAAAATTCTCTGCCTCACCTCCCACAGCTATGAATTTTCACCCATCTCAGATGTCCCTCATCATGAAGCCCATCATTCATTTCAGGATGGCTGTTCCACACAAAATGACAGTCATGTCCCTCACAATGAAGCTCATCACTCATTTCAGCATGGGTGCTCCACACAAAATGTCATTTTCCCCTCACTTTTATTATTTTTGCATTGCCAGCTGGTTTGCTGTCTGCAGACACTGCTGTAGGGAGACAGACAAGCAGAGGTGTGGTGTAGTGCTCCTGAGAGCTCAGCTTTCCCCCTCCTCACAAGGAAGCCATCTCCACAGCTCCCACCTGAGGCTTGCCCCACAGCTGAGAGTCTGGGGCCTTAGAATCACAGAACTGTTTTGGTTGGAGGAGACCTTTAACATCAAGTCCAACATCAACCCAGGTCACCGCTACTCCCCTCAGCACCACATCTGACAGGTTTACAGTCCCTCCAGCGATGGGGACTTCACCACTGCTCTGGGCAGCCTGGTCCAGGGCTGCAAAGCCCTTTTGGGGAAAAAAATGTTTCTCACATCCAACCTAAATCTCCCCTGGTGCAACCTGATGCCCCCACCTAACTCCAACCTCCTTTCAGAGAGTCACAGAGGGAGAAGGTCTCCCTTGAACCCCCTCTTTTCCAGGCTGAACAACCCCAGCTGCCCCAGCCGCTCCTCACTCCGGGCCCATCTCTGCCTCACGCAGCGCGGCTGCCACTACTCAAAGCTGGGGGCTGGGACATCTCAAACCGAGCTCCAGCAGGGTTGGCACCACGGGCAGAGCGAACACAACCCACTTCACGCCCCGGGCGGAGCCTACCTGACAGGCCTGTGGCCTTGCGCATGCGCGGCCGCTCGCGGGGCGTGGTCCCCGGGCGTGATCACGTGGCGGGAGTCTCGTGGCGGTGCCGCGGCGGTGCGTGGCCCTGTGGCGCAGCGGTGGCGGGTGCGTGGCGTGCGCGGTCGTTATGGTGACGGGGGCGGGCCCCGCCTGTCCTTTTCCCCACCCGACTCCCCAGCACCTTGCTCCAGGTGGGGTTGCCGGTGCTGAGGGGGGCTGCCCGGGTGTAAGGCAGCGCTTCTTCCGCTGTTGCCGCGCCGCCCAGGGGTCCGGCGGGCGGGTTTCTGTTATCCTGCCGGGGACAGGCTGGCCCCGTATAAAGGTAGTTGTGCTTACAGCAGCAGGGCTTGCGGCCCGCTCGGCTGATCGCCGAGTATCGCAGTGAAGCCAGGCCTCGGGGGGTGCATGTCCCATTTGCCTATGTAAAGAGGAACCTATTGCTCGCTCTTCAGAATTGATTCTCCTAATTATTCAAAACAGTTTAGGCACTTGGGTGCTGTGACTTGCGCTTATTCTACTTCTTCATGTTTTATTCTTGAAACATTTTCAGTAATTTTACCTTAAGTTCTGTGTTATCCTGTGGGCTTTGTTACTTATTTGCTACTGGGAAGGGAATGTTGCTTATACATAAAAAAATGGCTGAACTGTAGCTCCTGACTGGTGCTTTGTTTCCACTTTTTAGGAGGAAACCTTCACGTTAGAAAATGGCAGAAGCAGTTTTTCATCCCCCAAGAAGGAAAAGAAAAATTTTTGAGTCGTATGACTCTCCCTTTCCTGTGGCTGTGGGTGGGAAAGATTTCAGGCTCTGCCGGGCTGAAATGCTGAATAACAATGTGATTGTGAGGAACCCCGAAGATATTGAACTGCTTTATAACAAGGTGCTATACCCCCTTTGAACAGTGTCTTTATTGTTTCAGATGTAGGCAGAGTGCAGTGCTTCCTAAAATCTGCCTGCTTTTATGTTTTCCCTCCCCTTCAGCCTCCATGTCTCCATCTCCTAAACTCAGTAGAAAACATACATTCTGTATCCAGTGTGAACAGTATTTCATCTTTCTTGCAGCAGATAACGTTTTTGGCATTAAGTGATGTGAGCTAAAACACAGCTGCAAGGGTTTAATGTTTGTTAAAGCATTTTCTTGTTTTTAAAGCTGGTTGGAATATGAGTTGTTTTTTAATAAGCACATTCTTCAGAGTGATTTAGGTCTGAGTAAAATAAGCTATGTTAAGCCTTTTGTGCCTGTGTAGTATTTCACCACCATTCTTAAGCAGTAGTGTTACCACCTCTGTTTTCCATGATGCTTGCCAACAGTGGTGATAGACAGGTGTGTACTGTGGTTGTTGGAGGTGCTGACTGACAAATGTTCAGAAGTGAGGACCCAACACCCTCCACTGGTTAAATCTTTGAGTGCAGGTGTTTGCTATTGCACTGGTTACCAGAAGCTGAGCAACAAAGTTAGGAAAAGCTGAAATGCTGCAGAATTTCAGTTACTGTTTTTAGCTGATCTTGGTAGTTGGCATTTTATACTTGGAAAGAAGTTCAGTATTGTCTGCTGTTATAATAATGATTTTTCCCTTTTCTTCTAAGGGCTATTTTGGGAAAGGTATCCTTTCCAGAAGTCGACCAGTGTACAGCATTTCAGATCCTTCACTGGTTGCCAAGTGGCAAGGTAAATTGTGCCTATTTGTATTTCCGTCTCTACCCTAATAGTGCTTTTTCCTTCACTCACTGAAGATCATAGAATCATAGAATTGTTTTGGTTGCAAGAGTCCTTTATAAGCACATATCTTAATGGTCCGACTGAGTGGTCTTCAATTACACACTGTCTGCTGGGTCAAATCAAGGGTCTCTTTCTCCCCATTCCTTGTCCCTGATGATGGCCAGTACAAAATCAGTAGCTCCTTAGTGCATTCTCCTGCCCTTCACTGATCTGTGACTTAAGAAGCCTGTAAGTAAAATATATCATCCTTGAGCTTTTCTTTCTGTAACTGTCCAGTTTCCCTTGGTGTTAATCTGTAGGTTGTTAGTGTCCATGAGGCAAGGATATGTGAATTTTTTTGTCTTTAGAGTTTTTAGAAAGGCTGCCTCTCTATAGGCTGGGGGAAAAAAACAGTATATTTAGTTGTTCCCCTTGTGTGAGGCATTCAGCCTTTGTTATCTCTGTACCTGTTCAAGTTCTGCTGTGTTCCTGAACAAAAGTTAGACCAAAATGGCATGGAGAATTGAAAACCCAGGTAATGGTTAGGCTGCAGATGATCTCAGTGCTCAAAATCACATGAATTGTTTTCATATGGATGAAACAATGATATTTTTTTTTTCTTCATACAGGTGGTAACCTAAACATGCCTATAATTACATCCAAAAAGTAAGTTAACTTACATTATTCTTGTTCTTGTAGAAAAAAGATTATTTTAGTTTGTGTTTTGCTTGGTTGTTTTTCAGGTGGTTGGCTCTATGGGAAGTGCTGACGTATTTCTATTTCTTTTCTTCCTACTGCAATTATAAATCACATCACTAAATGTAGAAGTAGAGCAGGTGATACTCAGCATAGGTTTTTATATAAGGTTGCCTGTATTAGTTGCTGACTGGAAACCCAAGACTGAGTACAGGCGTCTCCTGTTGAGATATTTAAAGACTGTAATGCCCTAAAACTTCTCCATTCTTTCACTTGTTTCCTAGGTACCAGCGCCATGTCCAGTGGGCTAAAAGTGTTCTACGAGAGCAAGGATTGGATGACTGCTCAGTTACCAAAATTCTTGACAATTATACTAAGCCTGTTGAGCTGCCACTTTTGGAAGAGGCTAGAACTGAACAAACCAGTAACAGCTGGAGCAGAACTGGCCTAAACACAGAACTTCCCCCACAGTCTTCTACAGATGCTGGAAACAGAGTAGCCCTAAGTCCTGACAATCAGCATGAAGGTGTCAAGAAAGACTGCTTGGAGAGAGACCCTCAGTTTGATCCTGTGGCCATATGTGGCTCTGAAGAGCAGAAACAAGGTGACTTGAAAGAGAAAGCTGAAGTGCCTTGCCAGAAGCATGGTGCTCTGGTGCCCTGCAGCTGCACCACCAAGGAGAAAACTGAGCAAAGACCTTGTGAGATGATCAGGTCAGAAGGATGTGCTCCAGAATACGTGTTGGTGGAAGAAGAAGTAGAAGGTAGCTTAAGTCCTGAAGATGGCTCTGCTCATGCACAAGAAAATGTAAGGATGAAGTCTCTCCTAATCCTTTAGAAAAGTTCTACCAGTGCCATTTTCAGAATTCAAGTTTTTTTCCAGTTTAATGGTTTAGTAATAGAGTAATTTTTTTCTCTTAGATCATCAAGAAGGAAAAACTAGTATGCAGAAAAAATCCATTTAGGATTTCTGAATATTTGCAACTCAGCTTGGAGGAGGTATGTTTTGAGTTTCAAAGGCATTCAAAACAAAAAGTTGTTTCACTTTTAATCAGAAATGTAAACATTCATCTGTGTTGCAACATCATTTAATACCCATTTCTGAAGCAGAAGGTTCTCCTGTGTCTCCTAAGTATTTGAATTGTCTGAGTCATACAATCATAGAAATGTTGTGGTTGGAAAAGACCTCCAAGATCGTTGACTCCAACCTTCAGCCTTATACTTTAGACTTATTTTCAGTAACTGCATGATCATGGTTTAAAAAAAAAAAATATATGTAGGGTTCAGTCCCATTTGCTTTAAAGGAATAATCCCAGTGACAAAGAGACCAGTGGCAGGACTTGAGTCTGGAAATACCAGCAATACTTGTATGCATCCTGCTTCTAAAAGTGTTCATGAGTTAGTTTTAACACCGTGCCTTCAGGACTCCACAGCGCATGTGTAGATGTTTTTGTAGTGGAATGTTGGAATGTAAAGGTCATGAAGACAAATCTCAAAAGAAACTTTCAGGCACCTTGTTTCTCTTGACACAAGGATTCACGTATAAAATCGATTGGAGCTGTTGTGCTTGCATGGAATGTAAACTACAGGTAGAGATTACCTCTCAGTTAAGTTTATTTTCTTTATGTTTTCAGGCTTTTTTCTTGGTGTATGCTCTGGGATGTTTAAGTATTTATTATGGTGAGGTAAGAAACTGGATTCATTTTGAAATAGTGGGGGATGCCTTTAGTTCAGTTTGCTTAGATTGGTTTGGGTTCCTGGGGGTGCCATTGTGGTTTGGTCTGAAATGTTTATCACCTATAGCACTAGTTTTGGGCCCTTCACTCGAAGAAGGACATTGAGTTGCTGGAGCAGGTCCATAGAAGGGCAACAAGGCTGATGATGGGTCTGGAGAACAGGGCTGCTGAGGAGCAGCTGAGGGAACTGGCTTTTTTTAGTCTGGAGAAGAGGAAGCTGAGGGGAGACCTCATTGCTCTCTACAGCTCCCAGAAAAGGAGGCTGGAACCAAGCGGCAGTTGGTCTCTAGTATAAGGTGATAGGACAATCTGTATCTGCTTAATATATAGTCACACTAAAGCTTTTATGGTTTTTAGGAGCCCCTGACTATTCTGAAGCTCTGGGAGGTTTTCAGTGAAGTGAAGCCTCACTTCAGAACAACCTACATGGCCTACCACTACTTTCGCAGCAAGGGCTGGGTCCCTAAAGTGGGGCTGAAGTATGGAACTGATCTCTGTGAGTACCTCCCTTAAACTTGGAACCCTTTGCAGCCAGATTCTTTTAAGGCAGTGCAAGACTCCAGTGCCAAAAGTGGATCAGTAAATAGACGCATGGCTGAAGCAGCTATTTGCAAGTTGACAGAGACATTTTTGGCCATGCTATGGGTTAGCAATAAATTTAGGATGAGTGGAAAAATCACAGAATGGCAGGGTTGGAAGGGACCTCTGGAGATTGAGTCCAATGGCCTTGCCAAGGTGGGTTCACCTAGAGAAGGTCACCAAGAAACATGTCCAGGTGGATTTAGAATGTGTCCAGAGATGAAGAATCCACAGCCTCTCTGGGCAGTGCTCTGTCACCCTTAAAGAATTTCCTTCTCATGTTTAGATGGAACTTCTTGTGTTCAACTTTCTACCCATTACCTCTTGTCCTGTCACTGGGCACCACTTAAAAAAGCTTGATCTCATGCTTCTGACACCCACCTTTTAAGGAGGTCACCAGTGGTGAGGTTCCCCTCAGTCTGCTCTTTTTTCACACCAAAAGGACCCAGTTCTCTTCGTCTTTTCCTCATGAGAGAGATGTTCCAGTCCCCTCAACATCTTTGTAGGCCTTTTCTTGTGGGAGTCTAGTAGGAGTTCTGTCCTACACCTGAGCTCCTCTAGCTTCTTGGCTTTTGGCAGTACCTTCTTAGGGCAGGTATTACTGCAATTGCTGATAATGGATAATTGGCAAATCACGGTTATCCCTAGAGCAAAGTGCTGCTCATCCTTTTCCAGACAGGCTCTGTGCTAGGCAGCTGCATGAGAAAATCCCATCCTATGAGCTCTCGACAAAGGGAAGAGACAGGAAATCAGAGAAGCAGAAGAGTCATTTGTGTTGGAAAGGCACTAAAGATCATCTAGTTCCCACTCCCTGCCATGGGGGTGCTTCCTACTAAACCATGTTGCTCAAGGCCTCATCCTACCTGGCTTTCAACACTTCTGGGCATGGAGTCTGCGAAGTTTTTCTGGGCAGCCTGTTCCAGTGCCTCACCACTCCAACAGTGAAGCCATCACCCCTCATCCTGTCACTCTCTGCCTTTGTAACAGCCCCTGTGATGGTTTAACCCAGTGACATCAGTCCATCTGCAGCGAGTCCTGCATACCTTGTGTAAAGAAGGAACTTTGAGTGGGTATGGCAGGCAGTGTGTAAGAACTTGTGCCCTGTGCCTCTCCTAAAACTTGTGGATAATGCTTGCTTTGAACAGAAATTCCATGGCTTACTGTGATGTTCTTCAGTGCCTCAACTTCTATTGTAAATACAGTGATGTAAGCCTGTAGTAGAAAAATTCCATCCTGAACTTTGTCTCATGGGAACTGCTCACTGTCCTGTGGTGGTTGTGCTTTATCTTTCTTTGTTACCACTTTCCTGCCCTGACCCACCTTGTTGTTCCTGCCTTTGTTTTTCTCTTTTCCCTCTTTCTCCACTCCCTGGGACAACTTAATTCTGAGCAGAATTCAGAGGTGTTGGAAGCCTTGTCTTGTGGAATTGAAGTATTTGAAAATATTTATGGACCCTGGTATTAAGCTCAGATGGAAACCCTGTGATTATCTGCCTAAGGTGTTTCTCTTTTGTTTCAGTGCTGTATCGAAAAGGCCCCCCCTTCTATCATGCAAGGTTTGAAGCTCATCTTTCTGTCTAATTTCTTCATTTAGTGTTTTCACTGGTTAAGCACATCATCTGCACTCAAAATACTTCACCAGATGCATTCCTCCTGGGAATTCTAAAATCCTTTTAGGAGAGCTACTAAATTAAACCATTTCACTGAATTCATGTAACAGTGGTAAACATGAGAAAATAAATGGGAGAATATTTAGCACTCATGGTTAATCCACTCAGGAAAGTGCTTTGATGTACTAATAATGACTTTTTAAAATAGATGTATGGATAATTTATTTTAAGTTGGGAGGAAAAAAAATTATGGGTGATGATTATCTTTATTCATTAGATACTAACTGGGTGATAAATGTCAGGTTGGTATTCAGATGAGAATCATAGAATCGTTTCTGTTGGAAAAGACCTTAAGAGTGCTACAAACAGCAGCAGAAGAGTGGGGAGGGAAAGTCCTGGTGCATGTATTCACATCTTTTCTCTTTCCTAGTAGAAAGAGGCATTAATTTTCACACCTTGCTTGCTGGCATACTGTTTAATGCCAGTTTTTAGGCTCTAGTTCTTAAGTTTCACAGGTAGCCCCAAATGATAATCTTCTCCTGTTGTCCTGTCTGCTTTGTTTTCCAGCTATTCTGTCATTGCTGAATTGGTTGATGATAGCTTTGAAGGTTCTCTTCGCAGACCTCTCTGCTGGAAGTCCTTGTCTGGGCTGAACAGAACAACTGCTAATGCTTCTAAGGTGAGATGCTGGGTTTAAAATGATAAATATACATTCTAGTTCTAGAGCCCAGCAGCTGAAAAGAGACTTCTTGTACTTCCAGTCTGCTGAAGAAAATGTTGAGCTGTCCATAGGCAAACAAGTTTTCTTTGTCAATATCCAGATGGATTCTGGAAGAAGCTGATTAAAGTTCTGTCACCTGTAGGAACATTAAAAGTTGTGTGAGGAACAGAAGAAATACCCAAGGGATGCTTCCTTCCTGCTTGCCACTTCTGTGCCCTCTACATCGACCAGAATTGTCTTTTCAGCAGTGAAACTGAAAGTTGCCAAAAGATTTCTCTGTGCTGGAGCCTCAGGCGTGGAGCTTCCATACTTGAAGCCATGGTGCTTGGGTGTAGTGTAATATTTCCAGTTTATCTTCTAGCAGTGTTATACTCTGATAAAGAAAATGAGGTGTGCATATCATACAGTTCTCCCCAACATGGCTTGCAGAAGACATCATGGAGGAAACTTGGTGTCTGCATCTCTAATCTAAAACATTTATAGAAAGCAATCTGAAATTTGGGTATCCATGAACAAGACCAAGTGCCAGGTCCTGCACTTGGGTCACAACAACCCCGTGAACACTCCAGGCTTGGGCAGAGTGCCTGGAAAGCTGCCCAGTATAGAAAGACCTGGGGGTGTTGACTGACAGGTGGCTGAAGATGAGCCACTGTGTGCCCAGATGTCCAAGGCCAGCAGCATGCTGGCCTGGATCAGCAATAGTGTGGCCAGCAGGAGCAGGGCAGGGATTGTCCTCCTGTACTCAGCACTGGTGGAGGCCACACCTTGAGTACTGGGTTCAGGTTTGTGGCCCTCAGACCAAAATGAACCTTGAGATGCTGGAACAGGTCTGGTGAGGAGTGCTTGAGGGAACTGGGTTTGTTTAGTCTGGAGAAGAGGAGGCTGAGGGGAGACCTCGTTGCTCTCTGTAGCTCCCTAAAGGGAGGTTGTAGTGAGGTGTGAGTTGGTCTTTTCTTCAAGTGATAAGAAATGGCCTAAAGTTGCACCACAGGAAGTTTAGGTTGAACATGAGAAACAGTTTCTTCCCCAAAAGGGCTGTCAAGCCCTGGAACAGGCTGCCCAAGGCAATGGTGAAGTCCCCACCCTGGAGGAGTTTCAGAGCTGTGTAGATGTGGTGCTGAGGGACATGGTTTAGTGGTTACCTGGCAGTGCTGGGTTAATGGTTGCACTTGATATTGAAGTTCTCTTCCAACCCAAGTGATTCTGATTCTGTGTCCTGTGTACCAACAGGAGCTGATGTTGTGCTATTTGATTAGACCTTCTGACATGACTGACGAAGAGATGTCAACACCAGAATGCATGAAAAGGATCAAGGTCCAGGTGAGTAATTGCTTCCCTCCTTTGCCCATGCTGTGGGGCTGCCAAAGAGCTGACTGCCAGAGCCCCTTTGAGTTGCTGCTTCTCTTCAGCTTGCCTTGGGCTTCGTACCCACAGCTGCAATAAAAACCACAAGATTCCTCTCTGCCCCTGTCCTGCTTTGAGCTAGAACAGAACTAATTCTTTTCTCAGTTCTGTTCAGAGAAAATGCTTTTGGGGCTCCTTAAAGACTTAAAATATTCTAATTTTCATGTTGGTGACACTGTCAGTATAAGTACTTGCATGGAAAACGGGGTTTTGCTTTGCTTTCCCTCCTTCC
>VWYK01067215.1:0-16652 GCA_013399775.1 Semnornis frantzii | reverse complement strand
AGAATAGCCAACCAGAATGGCAGTTAGCCAAGCTTGAGCATATTAGATGAAGCCATAGGCTTGCTTTACCCTTTTTAGGGCCAAACACAGGCTTTGCACAAGGCATACACAAGCTGGGCCTGTGTACCTTGTTTACCACAGGATGCAAAACAAGTCTGGGCAAGCCAGAGTCCTTAGACTCAGTGGCTCCAGGATTTTTGTTCTCATTCCTGTGGTTGCTTCTCCCCAAAAGGAGGAGGGGGAGCAGGAGAACATGTCTGAGCAAGCCAGGACATGTATAAGCCTATTTTGGCCTGCTTAGGCCTACCCTGACAGGTGGGTAACACCCAAACCACTACAGGAAGACAGAGTCATGGAAAAAGGTTCCAAATCTGTAATATTTAGTTACCCTTTGATAAACTGAATTATTTTGCTTGAGATATTGATATTGGTCTCTTAGAAGACAGATAGGTTTTGACTTACTTGCTGCCACCTAATTTGCCCTTTAGCCACCATGGAGAGGAGGTGTGTACTGCTAATGAAACACTCGCATGGGACTACCTGATCCCAGACTGCTCCCTAGGCATCTCTGAGCAGGTAGACTGAGGAGCAGCCTGCTGTGAGAACAATCAGTATGTGCTATGCTGCTTCACTGATCTACCCTTTGTAGAACACTTCTCTGGGGTGCTCTTAAAAGCCATCACATGTGTTTCTGTCTCCCCATCACATAATGTGCCACAGCACATCTGAGTAGAGGAGCCATTCAGAGTGTAGAGAGGTAAATGTAGATGCTTTGGCTGGGTTTCTGGGAAGCCTTCCACACACCTCAAATGTATCATTCAATTACAGTTACTTTATTAGGCACATTAGCTCTCATTTGAATTAGTTCTGGCAGCTATTAGTCTCTCCTGCTCCAGAATGGAAAGAGAGGTGTCTATGGGTAGAGTTTTGTTTGGATTCTGCACATACCTCTATTGCCACTCTAAGTCATGGGAGTTATTCAATACCGTTATGGAGGGACAGTAAAAATAAAGGTTCTTTGCATCAGCATTAGCAATAGCATTTCCCAGGCATGTGAACATAATTACCATGAATTCCAAGATAATTTATTGTAAATCAGAACTAACTTGGTGCATGTTTGTGGCATACTAATGGTCCTAATGTGAGCTTTTAAAGCTGTGGGGAGTTAAACTCTGAAGGAAACCTCTCAGAGCAAGCAGCATTCTCAAAGCATAGCAATTTAGACAGTTCTCCTTCAAAGAGATCACCAGGGCTTGAGTTGCTGCTTCTGTGTGCTATCAGTGTCATCCCCTGTGACCTGCGTAGAATCACAGAATTATTTTGGTTGGAAAGGATCACTAAGATTACTGAGTCCAGCTGTTGAGCTAACAGCACCATGAACATTAAACCATGTCCCAAAGTGCTGTAAATCAATGTTTTTTTGAATACTTCCATGAATAGTGACTCCACCACCTCCCTTGGGCAGCCTGTTCTAATGTCTGACCACTCTCACTAAGAAAATCTTCCTAATATCCAACCTAACCCCCCCTCATGCAAATTGAGGCCATTTATTCATTGTATCACTTGATAATGAGACCAACCCCCACCTCATGACTGCAGTTTCAAGGAGCTACAGAGAGCAAAATGGTCTCCTCTCAGCCTTCTCTCCTCCGAATTAAACAATCCCAGCTGCTGCTCACAAAGCTGTGCTCTGTGAGAAGCCTCTGCTCTGGGATGGGAAGGATCCTTCCCACATCAGGTGTCACAGGAGCAGTCAAACTCACTTCCATCTCATGTCAAAGGACATCAAGGTGCTGGAGCGTTTCCAGAGAATGGCAACAGACAGATCTGGTGAAGGATCTGGAGAATGGTTTGGAGCTGAGTGAGAGTAGATTTAGAGTGGATCTTAGGACAAAGTTCTTCAGTACGAGGGCAGTGAGACTGTGCAGTAGTTGCTGAGAGTGGTTGTGGTTACCTCCTCTCTTGGAGTGTTTGAGAGCAGATTGAATGAGGCCTTGGGCAACCGAGGCTGGCTGAGAGGCGTCCCTGCCTGTGGCAGAGGATTTTGAGTTGATGCTCTCTGAGGTCCCTTCCAACCACAACCATTCTAGGATTGTATGACAAGAGGGTATCAGGAGATCCTTTCTGATCCATTTGTCTCTTTCTTAGAGTCATCTCTTTCTTTGGTATAGATCATAGACCAATTCTGGCTGCCATCATATTTTTGTCTCAGATTAAATCATGAGGAACTGTTTATGTAGTTTATTGTTTCTGAAGGACAAAGTGGTGCCTGGTAGCAACCCACTGGTAAGAGAAACTTCTAGTTAATGGCTAGACACAGAACAGTAATGTGCCTGTGTGAGGAAGGAGCATTTTCCTATTTCGTAAGGAATGAAATCTCTCTTCATTATTTACCAAAACAGCCTGCAGTATTTATAAGGCAGATTGAAAATGGAAACCAGGTGTGGAATGACATATATATGTGAGTGCCATATGTGCAGTTGAGCCTGTCAAACAAGGAAAACATAAGAGCTGGCAGGGGATGTGTTAAAACATTTCAAAAATACTGAAAGTTTAACAACAACAAGAAGATATTAAAAATAATTAATTTCCTGCTAAAATATTGGCCATGATGCACAAAATAATAACTAAGCCCGTAACTTTACAGGAAATGTGATAATGCTTCTCCAGGTGTGTCAAGGAGCTCTCTGGTGTTTGTGTCAGCTGAGGTAGAGAGCTTAAATGGGTCAGAATTTTTATAAATTAAGCTATCTCTTTTTTTTTATTTTTTTTTTTTTTTAAAGTTCTGTAGGTCTTCAGCTTGTCAGTAGCTAATTCAAGCTGTGACTCAAATTTGAACCTTTTGATTCCACTAGATTCATAGAATGGTTTAGGTTGGAAAGGACCTTGAGGATCATCTAGTTCCAGCCTCGCTGCGCTCAACTGAGACACCTTCCACTACACCAGCTTGCTCAAGGCCTCTCCAACCTGGTCTTGAACACCTTCAGGAAGAGGGCACCCACAACCTTCCTGGGCAACCTGCCCCAGTGTCTCACCAAGAGTTAAGAAAACTGAAGGGTTGGGCTAGCTATAGAGTCAGTGAACTGTGGATGACAAGAAAGGATATTTCTGGCATGATGTCGTAGGCTTACTTTTTAAAATGCCCTTGTGAAAAATCAGGGCTGGTGTTGGTGGGACCATTTCTCTGGCCACCTAAATCTCCCGGAACAGAACACTTCTGGATTGGATCCCAGAGTGCAAGAAACACTGAGAGAAATGTAACAATCACAGTGAAGCCTCACAGCAGGAGCAGAAACACTTCTATCAGCAGCAACAGGGTGAGCTGGGAACAAATGACATGTTATTAGTGCAGTTCAGAGGATGTATCATCAGAGCTATGTTTTATCCCTCTCAAGCAACACCACCATGCAAGAGGACCTATTTTTCATGCTCTAATAAAACTGGATTCATATGCTGGAGAGGGGGTAAGGGGAGGATTCTCTCAAAATGGGAAACCTAATGCATCAATGAGGCGTTGCTGGTGTGTTAGTTAATGGTGCAGGTTACAGATCTCCTGATTTTTCCATCAAGCTAGATGCATTCTTGTGCCCTTGAGAAACCTTGCAGTTCCTAAAGCACAGCGTTGTCTTTACTGAATCACAAAATGGTGGGGGTTAGAAGGGACCTGTAGAGATCATTGAGTTCAACCCCTCTGCCAAAGCAGGATCACACAGGGCAGGTCACACAGGAATGCATAAAGGGGTCTGCTGGAGAGAATCCAACAGAGGCTGTGAGGGTGATGGGGAAACTTGAACTTCTCACTTGTGAGAAGAGACTGAGAAAGCTGGGATGGTTAAGTCTGGAGAAGAGAAGGCCAAGAGGGGACCTTATCAGTGTCTGTATATATCTGAGGGGTGTATGCCAAGATGAAGGTGCCAGGCTGTTTTAAGAGGTGCCCAGTGATAGAACAAGGAACAGTGGGTATAAGTTGGAACACAGGAGGTTGCACCTCCATGTGAGGAGAAACTTCTTTACTGTGAGGGTGACAGAGCACTGGAAGAGGCTGCCCAGAGAGTTTGTGGAGTGTTCCTCTTTGAAGACTTTGAAAACCTAATTGGATGTGTTCCTGTGTGGCCTGCCCTAGGTGACCTCGCTTTGGCAGGGGGCTGGACTTGATGTTCTTTTGAGATTGCCCAACTCCTAATATTCTGTGCTTCTGTGGTAACAATTACAGCTAGCTATTGTCAGTGGTTTGCTTTTTGTTTATTTGAGGTTTTGTGGGTTTGGGTTTTTTTTCCTTTCAGCGAGACAGCCCATAATCTTTGAGATGTTTATTGCCATAGCATTCCATACAGCACACATGCAACCTGAAAACTGATGCACACCTAAGGCAAGTCATTTAATAAAGTCATTGAAAAGAACAGATTCAAAACTGGGAATAGAAATGCACTTTTTCTGTCTTCTGAAAAGTCCATTAAAGAATCTACAGTGATTCTTCTTCAAAAGTTTTATGAAGAAAACTTTCCTTAGCAGGAAACACACTGCAATGTTGGTAAAGCTTCCAGGAGGTTAAAGAAACCAACAAGCCCTAAGCAAAACATGAAATAATTTCCTTATTATTTGTGTCTTTCTGTTTCTCTAGTGTTCAGCTCTTGCTTTCACTCTGCTTTTGTACCAAATGAGAAGGGCATAGGGGCAAAACAACCATGCATTATGCAGGCCCGTATCTTTATTATTCAGTGCAGTACAAAACTACTCTGTTGCTTTGCTAAAGAATCACAACTTGCTGTATTCTCCATCTTCTGAGTGTTCTAATAAGAACAGGGGCCTCCTCTTCCCTGAAGTCATGAATCTCAGTGTGGAATGATTAGTAAAACCACCCTGCAAATATTAACAAAAGTGAGGTTGAAGCTCAGGAAATCCAACAATGTGATCCTCCCCAAATTAATCTAAGCAATGTGATTCCTGACAGGTTTAACTTGTGATTTGAAACTTCCTGTGATTAACACTTGTAGCTCTTTCCATCCGCTGGTCAGATACCCTCACAAGAGAAAGCAACTTCCTAATGTCTTGCCTGCCATACTCTGATGGGTAAGTTATTCCAGTTATATATCTATTCCTTCTTTGTGAGAGAGAGGAAGAGAGACCAAACACATGGCTTTGGAACTCCGCAAATAAAAATGTCTAGGCTGCTGATCATGTCTCATGACTCTTCTCTAAATTTCCTTTTGATGCATGTCTCTAAAGTGCACTGTCTTAGATCAACCACAGTGTTCCAGCTGAGGTCTTCCTGGTGCTGTCTGATGCACATAGCTGCTTCTCATGGGATGCTCCTCTTCACAACCCTACTCAAGTCACATTGAGATGTCCTCTTTGGGTAAGATGAAGAAAGTCACAGCTCATAAGGTGGCATTTTTTGCTGTGTTACCAAACACTATGCAAAAACATAAAAGAAACCAAAATTCCCTGCTTCAGGCATGATTCCAGAAGCTATCATAGGATAGTAGAACGGCTTAGGTTAGAAGTGATCTCAGAAATAATTTCCTCCAATCTGCCTGTCATGAGTAGGGACACCTCTCAACTAGACTTTGTTGCCCAAGGCCTCATCCAGTCTGCCTTTAAGCAAGCACCTCTGGGGATGTTGAGGACATCCATTACCACTCTGGACAACCTATTCTATCGTCTCACCACCCTCATACTGAAGAACTGCTTCCTAAGTTCCAGTCTAAACCTACTCCTTTCCCTGGAATAGTTGTTGACCTCGCTACAACTTACCAATTTTCTTACCAATGCTAATCCCATCCTTCCCAAATCTCAGTTGTCAAGCCCATTCCAATTCAATGCTATCAGTTGTGTCAGTGCTTATGCCACTGGGCCCCTTTGCATGGTTTGAACATGCATGGAGCTCTTGAAGCTTTCTGTGACTGTGATGAACTTTGCAGTGAAGGTCTGTGGATTATTAATAAACACTTCCAATGTTTATGGTAAAAAATCATTAGGTTTCTAAGCAGAAAACCCCCACAGTACTCAACATGAAAACAAACATCACATAGTTCCTTGGTAAGCTGTCATCATGATAAAGTATAGGAGCTTCCTTCACTTTTAAGAAAAACTTGTCTTGTAATGTGACAACACAAATAGCAGTGAACAGTCAAAGACAACAGCTCCCTGATGACTCCTCATGTTTAAACAAACATTTTGCCTGATTCTAAAAGGAGGACAAGAGTTAAGCCACAGACAGTTTGGTAGGCACAAGGGCTAGCAGAATTTAAAGAAAATCTAAATGTCTTGTTCAGCCTTTTCTACCCAGTGGGATCCAGCATATCAATGCAAGGGATAGCTGCCTTCATCTTCAGATATCTGATAGTGGATATTAAAATACCCAAGCATCTTAAACAAGTGTGCAAGAAGATGGTTTACCAGGCATTGAGGAGAGGTTTGGAAGGAGTAATTCAGAGGATGAATAATCATTTCAGAAGTTTGAGACAACTCCTGAACCTACATAATAACATCAGCCCTGCTGCAAAGGCATCCATAAAGTCTTCTGGATTGGGAGTTCTCCTGAACAATGAGTAAGAATAGAAAAGGAGTTGGTACATGCAACAAGAAGTTCTTTCCAGCCAGAAAGGCATCTTGTCTTTTGATTTGACCCTAAACAGGGCAAGGATTTGGCAAGGGAAATTTGTACATTGTTCTAGTGGAAAAAGCATAACTTTTTTTTTTTTTAAATTATTATTCTCTTGTATCTCAAGAGCTAAAACTGTGCCCAGAGTTATTGATGCTGCTTAAGT
Organism: Semnornis frantzii; assembly: GCA_013399775.1. Classification (NCBI taxonomy): domain Eukaryota; kingdom Metazoa; phylum Chordata; class Aves; order Piciformes; family Ramphastidae; genus Semnornis; species Semnornis frantzii. The sequence continues at coordinate 9,882 of VWYK01067215.1, read as the reverse complement.
TGCTCCAAAGATACTGACTTCATCAGTGATTTACTTTTTTACTTATGATTAAATTGCTCATAGATATCTTCTATGTACAACTCCACCCTTCCCTTTGTAAGCCTTTTTTGCAGTTTCCTAACAAGTGTGTCCAGCCTTGTAAGCAGAGCTTATACACTCTGACATGGTGGCTGAGCAGCTCATGAAAGCAGCTTTCTTTGAAAACTCTCTTTAACCAGCTTTAAATGACTGGAACAAAAGGAAAAGTGTTGAAAGCAAGATGATGTCTTCGGCACAGCCTTCAGCAGGCACTGGCACTCTCATCTCAGGAAAAAGGTCAGAAAGGGTTAAAGCACAACTTTGATATTCCTTCTGGTGGAATTTGTCAGTTTATAGTTCAATTCCTTCTCTCTCACACACACACACAATATCTTTGCCTTGTATCAGCAAATTGATGTGATGTTCCTTTGAGCTTTTAAAGTTATTATGTGATTGTCTTGTCAGGGCGGTGGGTCCAGCATTAGCTGGAAGGGCGGATCCAATCCTTTTCACCCTTCATGTAGTGCTTGGGACTGTGGTAGGTTTGATCTGCGAAGGGATGAAGCTGTGAAGGAGAACGTAGAGCTGATAAACCTAGCAAGTGTTATGCCTCTTCGTAGATGCTCTGTGTCTTTTTGAAGAACTATACACATTATTGAGAATCAAAGAGATGGCATTTTATTTGTATCTGCATGAACCGTCCAGGGATCACTTAGCGGTTTGGCAGCTGAATGTATGTGCTGTATAGTCTGCCGTCAAATTAATCTTTTGCTTTACCTTTGTTTTGCTGCAAACAAGGTCACATGCAATTGCAAAGTCACCAAAATACATATTGTTACCTTAAGCTACTGGAATACAGTACCAGAAAACTCTGGGAGTTGTCAGAAATCTGCCTTTAAGGTACTGCAGAAATAAGCTTGACTTTTTCTTCTTTATTTATTTTTAATTCACTTGTGCCAGCATAAGATTGTAGAATCATAGGTTATGAGATGGAAAGGACCTCAAAGATCTTCTGATCCAACCTTCCTGGTCAAAAGCATGGTCTTGACAAGATAGCTCAATATCCTGTGCAGCCAAATCTTTGAGGTGTCTAAAATTGGGCACTCCACTACTTCCCTAGGGAAATTACTACAATGACTGATTGTTCTCAGTGTGAAAAAAAATTCTTTTGTGTCTAATTGGAATGAAAATGACAATTTATTTTCTTTCTGGCATTCCTTTAAAGGACATACAGCTCCCATAAACCATTGTTCCTCATCTTTCTCTTTGTGCCTCCCAATACTAACATCCTAACCTGCGAGATAGTGATGTGCTAGTTCCAGACCCTCTTTTCTTTCTCAGATACACAAAGATCTGAAGTACTCAAAGAGTCATAGTTAGTTTAAATCAACATAACTCTGCTGTTTTTAATGAAGTTATGCTAATTTACACTAACAGAAAATGTTCTGAATCTCTGAAGAGCAAATGTTTCCTTTGATTACATTTTGATGTTAGCTGTAAGCGTTGTTCCATTCCAACACAATCACTGCATATTGTTCTTTCTATACACATGTATTGCCTTTAAAGTAAGCAATCATTACATGGTTTTGAATGTTCCTTCCCTGTGTAAGTCCTTAGAAGACACTTCTGAAATCATTTACCTTAAATAGGGCTTGAAAAGATACAAAGGATCTAAAGAAATTAATAGAATTCATAGATTGGTAGAATGGTTTGGATTGGAAAGGACTTGAAAGATCATCTAGTTCCAACCTCCCCTGCTGTGGACAGGGACACCTTCCACTTAGAACAACTTCCTCAAGGCCTCATCCAGCCTGGCCTTAGCACCTCCAGGGAGGGGGCATCTGGGACCTCCCTGGGCAACCCGTTCCAGTGTCTCAGCACCCTCACTGGAAAGGATTTCTTCCTAATCTCAAGTCTAAATCTGTCCTCCTCAAGCTTCAATCCATTCCGTCTCATCCTATCACTACAAGCCCTTGTAAGAAGTCCCTTCCTGGTTTTCTTGTAGGCTCCCTTCGGATACTGGAGGTTGCATTAAGCTACTTGAGATTTTTCTGATCTTACAATTGGACTCAGTCTCTTATCAGTACATGTTAAGCTTGATATGACCATAGAAACATGCTCCAGTCATATTGGGAGCAAGAGTTGGAGGAGTGGAGAACACCAGAGTCCAATTACTACTTTTAAATGCTGGCTGAAAATGTCTCAGCTAATAGCAGTGATGAAAATAAAGCTGCAGTAAATTCCTCAGTAGAATCACCAGTAAGTCTCTGGAAGCTCACATTTCTGCTCATTAACCATGTTTGGCTTCAATTAGTATAGCAAAGAGCATTTAGCTGCCTAGTATGAAATGAAGTAAACAGCATGGCTAGTAGTAAATACAAAATACTTGCAACTAGGGCAATAGTAGAGGTATAGAACTGCCAAAGTTTAGGATAACTTCAAGCAGTAATGTCTCATCTACTTCTCTTACTAAAGTATTGCTTTGTTGGGCACCTCCATCTGGAAGTCTCTGTCCAGTTCTGTGTCCAGTTCTGTTGCCTCCAGTATAAAAGAGATGTGGAACTGCTGGAGCAGATCCAGAGGAGGCCACAAATATGATCAGAGAGCTGGAGAACCTCCCCTGTGTAGATGGGCTGAGAGAGTAAATGGTGTTCTGGGGAGACCTTAGAGCAGCCTTCCAGCACCTGAAGGAGGTCTGCAACAAAGCCAGGACTTTTTCCAAGGCCTTGTAGTGATAGGGTAAGAGGGAATGGATTGAAGCTTGAAGAGGGCAGATTTAGAGTGGACATTAGGAAGAAATTCTTTGCAGTGAAGGTGATGAGGCCCTGAAGCAGGTTGCCCAGGGAGGTTGTGGGGGCAACCTGGTCTAGTGGGATTTGTCCCTGGCTGTGGCAGGGGGGCTTCAACTCTATTATCTTTAAGGTCCCTTCCAGAATAGTTATTCTTTGAATCTATAAATCAAACTGAGGACAGTTGAGAAAGAAAGATTGAGTTTACTTACACAGAAGTTCTGCATTTCAAACTGACAGCACAGAAGAGAGAAGTCTTGAAGGAGAGGCAGTAGAGATGCACTGCTTCCCCCAATGTGCAAAGAGGGGAAAGGTGAGGCAGGAGTCTAATGTGCTGAAATTGGCCCAAAAGGTTTGTGTGAGAAAGGGAGCAGTGAACAAATCTGCAGTGCCAGGGCCTCAGCAGAAAACTACACCTTGCTTGCTCGTGTAACACTCAAGTCAGTCTCTTCTGTCCTTGAGGACAACCTGAATTTATCTTTATTCTTCACTGATCCTAAAAGCATCTAAACCCTAGCTGTTGGTATAACTAGGAATAGCCTCCAGTTTGGTTTGCAGCATGTCTTTCTATACCCTAGATGGCACAAAATCAATGACAGCAATATCTGGGGCATGTCCATTCCCTCTGTTTTTGCCCCTGGTACATTCTGTAAAATAGGACATAAATACCTGTTGTTACAAGGGAATTCTCTATGCTTACCTCAAAGTTTTTATGTAAGGAAATGTCCATCCTCTCTACCTGTTTTCTTGGAGCAGTAGAAGAAAAGAGGATTATTCCAGATAAACAAGGTTTCAAAATCACATTCCAGACATGTCTGCAAGAAAAGAGAAGAGAAAAAAGAAAAAACTGGTACTTGTCTGGCTTGTGTTTTTGGAGGATGAAGGAATAAAAACCTGAAGAGCAAAGCAGACAAGGTCCTGAAATATGAGCCAGTGTAATCCTAACATTTTCCAATTGAATAGCTGAATCTAAAGCTTATGTAGAATTTTTACTTTCCTCCCTGAGTTTTACGGCAGGCTCAGTTTAATTCAGCAATTTGTCAGGTATATTGTGCTATCCAGTGTGAAACCCCACAACTTCAACCAGAAATTAAGATGAAATTACCTAATAATACAGAGCAGACTTCCACTTTCACTGAGCTCCCTAACCTCTATATGCAGGGGTGGCTTCACTCAGCGCTGAAATGGCCTTAAAGGAAGTGAGACAGACCATGGCAAATCGAAATCCCAAGGATTTTTAGTAGCGAGAAGGTAATCACCATCACTGGAATTTGGCCAGGACACTAAGGCTATTAGACCATCATCTCACAACTGCCACAGGATTGTCATTGACCAAAGGAACTCTTTTTTTTTTTTAAGCATCATCCAAAGGCTGACATTGTTAGTAGGGCAGTGACTCAAATCTGTCTCGTTCACTTATTTAAGTAATGACCTGGCTTGACCTCTTTTAACGCAGGAGATCTAAGAGGCTCACAACCTTAGGTGAGCTAGTATGGCTGCAGGCTTGCTGCCAGACAAGAGATGCTGAACCTTGCAAAGAAAACTAGCTGCAATAATTGGAAGCCACACTTGTGTGTGTGTGTGTGTGTGGTTTTTTTGATTTTTTTTGTTCCTGGAGAATTGTAAGAGTGTGTTCTGGTCTCCATTTAAGCAGTTTGGTCAGATCAGCATTCCTACAAGTTAAAAAGACAAAGAAACAGAGTTCTGTTCTTGACAGTTGTCATTGAAAAAAACCTTCAGAAACCCAGGCTTTGTCTTCAAAGAGTCAATACTTTACAGACAGCATATCATATAATGCCTGCTGTGTAGTTATCTCAGTGACTAGTGGAGTGTTTTAATATATGCAGAACCCTGTGAAATTTGCACCGAGGAGCCCTAACTTCCCCTGGTATCTCTCCCTCTGTTTCAGAGTGTTTGAGTGCATGAGGAAATGCAAACGAGCTCATTGCAAATCACAGAAGCTGAAGGCTATTGATCTTCCTAGCTCTCCTTCTGCCAGTGTGCTGCTGCAGCCTACATGAGAATCCCAGTCCTTTTTTCTCTTCCTCCTTTACATAGCTGGAAAGTTTTCCTGCAGCATTATACTTACAAAACAATGGATTGGGCTGACAGTGAACTTTCCTAATGGCCTCCTTTATTTTCCTTTTTTCCTTTCAAGTCCCTGTTTCTCAGTCAGAAGCCTTTAGACAACCTAAACATGCTGTTCTCTTCTTTAGTTACCATTTCTTGTTCCAAAACATTTGTAAACAATAATCAAGTTTCATTACTCAGTTTCCTGAACTGTAGTTGATAATGTCAGATTCAAAACTTAACCTATTAATGGATTTTTTTTGTCTTGGGATATATACTTGTTCAGTTTTGAACTCCTCACTCCAAGAAGGAGATCGAGGTGCTGGAGGAGGTCCAGAGAGGGCCAATGAAGCTGGTAAAGGGTCTGGGGAACAGGTCTGGTAACGAGAAGCTGAAGGAACTGTGTCGTTTAGTCTGGGGAAAATGAAACTAAGACTTCATTGCTCTCTGCAGCTCCGTGAAAGGAGGTTGGAATGAGTTCAGGGATCCATTTCTTCTCTGTAGCGACAAGCAATAGGAGAAGAGGAAACGGCCTCAAGTTGCACCAGGGGAAGTTTAGGTTGGACATTAGAAGAAACTTCCTCAAAAGGGTTGTCAAAACCTGGAGTTCTCTAAAAGACCCGTAGATGTGGTGCTGAGGGACATGGTTCAGCAGCAGTCTTGGTAGTGTTGGGCTGGACTCAATGACCTTAAAGGTCATTTCTAAACTAAATGATTCTGTGATTCTATGAATCTCTTCTCATTTCCTGAAATTGCAAAGATGACATTGGGTTTTGTGCACAGACCTATCAGAGATGGCCAGCTTCCTCTTTTTTGAGAACCATGGACCTTGGGTTACCAGCCAGCCAGTTGTATCATTAGTTAGATCCTATACCAAGAAGGAGCCATTAGAAATCAGCAGGACCACAGCATGTCCTTTGTTTCTTTTCATTACTAACATGCCCTGAAATTCCTGGTGACAGTTTGCACAGAAAAACCTGAAGGCTTCAACAAGCAGCACTCATTTAATGCAAATCTTTGTGGTCTGCCACATACCTGTCTCACTGAGCCCTCCCAGCTACAGTTTAGATAGCCAGAAGAAGGAACATTCTTTTCTCAGCCTAACACAGAGCTGGATACGAGCAGGGAGAAGAAGTGAAAAGGGAGGAGGTACCGGAGCCTGAGGAGAGCAATCTAGAAAGCTGCAGTCGCGCACAAGGTAATCCTTTGTGGCCAGCTAAAACTCATTAGGCTCTGACCAAGAGAATTAGAAAAGTCTGGGGTGGTGGTGCTGTGTGTGTGAGACCCTGTACACCAAACAGAAGAAGGAAACCAAACTGTAAGCTATGCAAATCCAGGGCAAACTGGAGAAGGCTGTGCAGCAGGGCCGGCTTTGCCCCATTGGTAATTGGGGAAGAGCCTTTAGGATTATAACAAGAAGAAGATAAAGAAGATCTGTGAAGTGAGACAAACATGATAGAGCTTCCTCTTCAAAATAATTTCCAAGCATTCAGTCTTTTACTTTAGCTGATTGATTTCACTCATAAACTAGAATTGTCCAACTTGGAATATATTGCCTGTTTTAAAGCTGTCCTGTGCATTGTAGTTAGAACACTAACAAGCCACTTCTGTAACAACAGACTCCCAAACAGCTAAAGATTTAAGCATGTGCTTAATTTTCAGCACATTGGAAATCCTGCTGAAGCTAAGGGGGATTATTCACCTACTTAAATTTTGTACAACTTTATGGGTTTTGCTGAATTAGAGCCAACAAGATATTAAATTCATCCCAAAACAGCCCAAAGTGCTTTCAGGAAACATAAAGCCTAGCATTGAAGCCAGTATAACAAAGGAGAATTTGGGGTGGAATGCACAAGTCCATTACTATGTTTCTAATCCAGCTGGCATGACAGAGAGATTTCTCATCTTTAGTGTGATCCAGCAAATTTCAAAGCAGATTTATTTTTTTTACTAGCAAATTGAATCCAGGCTTTAGCTGAAACAGATATTAATGCAGCATTCAATAAATTAAAGTCATTACTGATCTTTGAAACAAGGACTTCTTGTTATTACAGGTATGGCAGGATAGTCACTAATACTGTTGGACTTTATTTTTGGTAATGGTTTCAAGTTCTGTTAATATAGTTAATGAAACATCAGTTATTGACATGCGATTCTGATTTCTATGAGCAGTAGCATAGCAGCATTGTCAGTGTCCTGGGTAGAGCTGGATCAGAACTGATTCTGCTCAGTGCTCCGACTTCTCAGCTCAGTCTCTGCTCAATGAGGCACTTTTGCAGTCCAGGGCAAGTTTGCATAGCCAAGGGCTGCTGCTAGCAGTGAGAACATGATGGGGGAGAGTTCCTGCCAAGGGCTGGGCTGCAGAAAGGCTCTGGCTTGGACTTGGTCCTGAGCAGACCAAGGTCACTGCCACAGCTCGTGTTGCACATTAGGTTGCAGTAAGTCAGAGCTGGTACCTGCAGGGAGGAGCAGACAGGACAGGTGACCCTAAACTGCTCAAGAAGGGATTGCATCCCATGGGTGTCATCTTCAGGAGCATGCTTAGGGATCAGCATTGTCAAACTTCTTCTTCAATGGTCAGTGTCCCAGAAGGACTCTGTTCTGCTTTCAGTCCCAATTCATGTGCTTCTGAGTACGGTTTCAGAATCCAGCTCCTGAATTCAGTTCCCATCTGCTCCTGAGTCTAGTCTGGGGCTTCCCCATAGCCTGCCCCTGGCATCAGTGATGTTGATGACATCGTTGCCATCAGGGTTTGGGTTCCACAGTGACTTAGCCTGTATTTCATTTGACTATTCCTTCCATCCCAGCTGGTTTAGTTTCTTTCCCAGCCCACCAGTCTCTTACACCCTTTCTCTTCCATTTGGAAAGGCAGAGGGGTTCATGGAGATTATCTGGCATTCATCTGACTGGCCCGTCCCTGATCCTTGACAGTCAGATCTACTGCTCTCCCTAAGAAAACATTGGGAATTCTGTTTAGCATCAGGTCTATAAAGCATATTTGCTTTGTTACATGGATACTTCTTGTATTCGATTTCTTGACCTAAGCAGCATTTTCCATGCCTTAGGCTGCCAAGCTTAAGCCCAGTAGGCCACAAATGATTTGGTGCCAGTAGGTCTGTACAATAAAAATGAAGCAATAGTGGCCATTTAAATGTGTGCTACAGCATGGCTATCTAGACTGTCTTTCAAAGAGACAAATGTAAGGTAACACAAATGAAATCACATATTCAATAATTTATGAAGAATAAACAGGGCAGCATTTCCTCCTTTCTGCTCTCCAGCGTGTACTCAGCGTGCTCTGGTGAGCTGTAGCATGGCATTTCATTTACAAAAAAGATGAAGTGAAATATCAAAATAATTGTTTACGTTCTTTGGATGGCCTCAGTGTGTACTGGATGTGTTTTCAAACCCTTCTACTTCCCCAGAGAAGGCAGCAAATTGAGTAAGAGAACTCAAAAGAACATCAAGCAGAAAAATGATCTGTGTATGTGCAATGTGATACCTCATTGCCCTGCATGTAATAACAATGCATCAGTGTGTGGGCAGCAGTCCCTTGCATTTAGCATGACTCCATTGTTTCTACGTTTCATAGAATCATAGAATGATAGGGGTTTGATGGAGTCAGCAGTCTGGTTTGATTCCAACAGCATCCTGGCCTCTGACAGGAACAGTCTGATCAGCAGGACCAAGGCAATGATTGTCTCCTTGTACTCAACACTGGTGAAGCCACACCTTAAGTACTGGGCTCAGTTTTGGGGCCCTCACTCGAGAAATGACATTCAGGTGCTGGAGTGGCTCCAGAGAAGGACAACAAAGCTGGTGAAGGGTCTGGAAAACAGGTCTGGTGTGGAGGGGCTGAGAGAGCTGGGATTATTGAGCCTGAAGAAATGTAGGTAGAGGGGAGACCTTGCTCGCTGCAGCTCCCTGCAAGGAGATTGGTGCCAGATGGGTGGTGGTCTTTTCTCCCTAGTAACAAGTAACACGGTGAGAGGAAGTGGCCTCAAGTTGTGCTGGAGGAAGTTCGGGTTGCATATTAGGAAAAATTTCTTTCCTGAAAAAGCAGTCAGGCATTGAACAGGCTGCCCAGGGAGGTGGTGGAATCACCATCCCGAGAGGTGTTTAAGAAGTGTTTACACATGGCATTTGACATTGTTTGGTGGTCATGTTAGCGTTGGGTTGATGGTTGGACTCTATGATCTTAGAAGTCTTTTCCAACTTCAATGATTCTGTGATTATCAGGTAGTTCTAAACTACTACATGAAAGCAATGCTGTCAGTAATTGTTAAACAACCAAGTCTTCACATCTCAGTAAGGCTGAGATACTTCCCTTCTGGCAGGACTGTATTATCTACTGTTTAAAAGTTACAGTGAGGATCTTCCACTGACAGATTAAACTGAGACAAAATAATTCCATCTTTTTTCCTTCTGCTGGTTAGGATAAGAAGAGGTTTTGTTCTTGGCTCAAACAGCTAGGACAGAAGAAAACCATAACAGTGTCACTTACACCACGTTCTCAGTGGTTCTGTTTCCTTCACTTCTGGGAGGTGATTCTGTCATAGTCATTGTTCACACAGCTGTATCTGAGCAAACATCCTTCCCATGGACTAAATAAGAAAAAAGTGGGAGGACTGAGTATTAAACCAGAGCTGCGAAAAATAAGGTTCTTTACATACCACACCACATTTTCATTAAGCTCTGATTAAATTGGTTCAGATCCAGTTCTGAAAACAAACCCAAAATGACACAAAATTTCTACTATTTTTCTTTGCATTAATATTCAGTTCATAGAATCATAGCATGTTAGAACTTGAAAAGGACCTCTAGACATCATTGAGTACAACCCCCCTGCCAGAGCAGGATCACCTAGGGCAGGTCACACAGGAACACATCCAGGCAGGTCTTGAAAGTCTTCGGGGAAAGAGACTCCCCAGTCTGTCTGGGCAGCCTGTTCTGGAGCCTGTTCAGCCTCGCCACAATGAAGCTTCCCCTCATGCTGAGGTGGAAC
>VWYK01067213.1:0-26530 GCA_013399775.1 Semnornis frantzii | reverse complement strand
GGTTACAGGACAGAACACAGAAACCAAATGGCTTTGCAAAGTGAACTTGCCAGTTCAAAACTACTGAGCTACAGAGCTCACCCCAGCCAGGCTGGACTGTCTTGGAATTGGATATTACACTCTGAACCTCAAGAGACTTCTAGATGATACACATGAGGAAAGATCTGGGCATACATTCAAGGCAAAGGAAACTCTCCTATAAACTACTTCATAAGAGCTTGCACAGGTGGAGAGGCTTGCAAGAGGGACTCTTAATGCTGTTGTTTTCCCGGGCAAAGATTCAAGACTCCATGTCTTGGCTGTGAGAGTGAATGTGCCCATTAACTAGGTACCAGGTCATCAGGAGGGAAGGGACTGTCATGAAGGCAAGAATAATCAAATGAGGCAGCTATGAAACAGTACTGGTTCAAATCTGGCAAATATTAAGACAAAACAGCATTTTGCTGTTTTTCTGCGCAGCCTTCCATCTGAATGCCCTGCAAAGAGCAATGAATCAAGTCAGCCATTGTGTCCTGGAAAGATCTGTTCTTATTCGTCAGGGTATTGACACAAACCAAACCAATGAACAAACCAAACCAAACCAACAGACAAAGTAAACCAACAAAACTTTCTCTGAAGCTCTCTCTTTCCATCCCTTAATGACTCTGATGACTTAGATCACTAAAGCAAAGCAGCCCAGACAGCCACATACCTTTCACTGAAAGCTGATAGACCATTTTATCTCCTTCACAGGTGCACTCATAAACTCCAGCATCCTCTGCTGCAGTGTTGAGAATTTTCAGGATTTTTCTCTTCCCCATGGTTTGAAGCTCATATTTATCACTGGCCTTGAGCTCTTTCCCATCCTTCATCCACTTCACAGTAGCTTCTGCGTCTGAAAGCTCAGCCAGGAGTTTGGCTTCCTCCCGCAGCCTGGCAGAGATCTTTTCTACATCTCTGCTCTTGTTGGTAAACCTCACTGCAGCACCTACCAGGAGTAAAGGTTTTGTTATTTCAAGTTATACAAGATAATACATCCTTGACATAAGTCTGCTGAAAATTGTGAGATCTCTGAAAAAGCTTTAGGTGATGTTTCTGCTCTCATGTTCATGCCATTACTGAGATGCTTGGTTGGTTTATTTCCAGTTCAGGAGATTTGATCTGGTTTTATTGCCAGAGTCTTTACAAAAAATAAAAGCACATCTTCCTGCTGATTAATAATACTCTAAACATGCCTCTGCGGAGACTTTAACCCAAAGTCAAATGCATCCTTCCACAGTGAATGTTCATTCATTACCTTTTGCCATGCAACACGGCTAGATACAGATCTTACCATTTCATAGGTGAAATCTGGAGGCTGCAACTCAAGTGCTCTGTCGAGTTACATGATACTAACTCACACATCACACAACTCTGTTGGCTAAAAGAAACTTCATAGGTGAAATCTGGAGGCTGCAACTCAAGTGCTCTGTCGAGTTACATGATACTAACTCACACATCACACAACTCTGTTGGCTAAAAGAAACTCCAAGAATAATAACTTCTGGAGTAATGAGTTGCTCCCTTACTTTTGAAAGGCCTTAGTAGGTTGTGCTGGGTTAATGGTTGGACTTGATGACCTTAATGATCTTTTCCAACCTAAATGATTGTATGATGCTACCACTGTCAGAAAGACAGTGAACCTGGATCTGAAATTAGTGGTCTGAGGCACCTCAGTGGTAGACCAGGTGACAGAATCCACTGACTGATGGTTGTGGACTAGTGAAATTCATGAGCTGTTAGGCAGGCTAGTTCAGGCATCAGCCACTTGGTCAGAATGACTCGCTCTAAATTCTGAGTTTCGAGGCCATAGCCAGGGCCCATGTTAGTTCATTAATGCAATTTCATGTTATTTCTACAGGGCAGGCACCAGTGAAACCCTAAATCCTCAGTTCTAATCACCAGGTCACTGCAGCTGCCCCTTGACTGGAAAGACAACAATCCAAGTAAATACCTTTCACTCTCATCTTGGTGCTGGTGTCAATGTTATCTGCAACAAATTTCACTTCAGCTCCATCATCATTCTTGGTGACTTTTTTTATTATTAGAGTGTGAGTAGTTTGGGTTCTCTGAATGATGCAGGTCTCACTTTCCTGTAAGACTTTACCATTAAGGTACCAATTGCCAGAACATGTCTTTGTAAGGTCGACAGTAAACACAGCATCACCACCAGGTACAGCTTCAAGGGTTGTCAGGGGACATTTCACAGCCAGGACAGGTTCTGGGGAAGAAAAATGACCTGTATCTTTGAGACCAAATAACACAAGGATGCCACACTGGAAAACAGTTCTTCCTAGGACCAAGGTTTTTTGAGGAAAACAAGACATGAGGATAAACCCCTGCAGTCTCACAGAAGAAGGTTGGACTTGATGGTTTTGGAGATCTGTTCCAACTGCAATGATTCTATGATTCATTTGCATGCACTGGAGGCAATGCACAGTTAGCCAACAAAGTTTGATTTCTACAGCTGCAGATAACAGCCCTCTGGTCACTCAGCCCACTGTCACTTCTAGATAATCTGGAAAGGACAGGCATGTTCAGACAGCCATGGAAAAGGATGACACCATGACAGGGTACGTTGACCAGGGCAACAAATCTAAGGAGGACTCAATCTCATTGCTCACAATGATTCTGTGGGCACATTGGCACCCCAGAAATAAAGAAAAGTTCTGTAATTTTTCCTAACAACTCTAAGGTTAAAGAGAAATTGGCTTGAGCTTGGTTTTCCTGACAGTATGATGATTCCTAAGTACTCTCCAGGTGCAAGTTTGACACCTCATTTATGTACTGAATATAATGTTATAAGCCCACCTCAGTTTTCCCTTTGATACCAGGTCTAGAACAACTTACAGGCGTAAGGACCACTGCAGAGAGTTCTGCCTCTAACATAGCCTGATGCAAGGCACTGGGATCTGAGCATGCTCACAGCTCAAGCACAGAAACCCAACCACTACCACTCTGATGACAATCAGTAGTTGATATTCAGCAGGACAACTAGCAGTGAATGTAAAACATGTCTCCATGTTCCTTAAAGTCATGGGAAACATCTTTAGAGCACTGAAGCAGAGATCATCACAGACTGACCCAACATGAACACAGCCCAGAAGGTCAATAGAGTCCCGGGCTGCATCAAGAGAAGCATGGTCAACAGGTAATGGGAGGAGATTCTGCCTCTCTTCTCCACTCTGCTGAGACCCCAGCTGCAATGCTGGGGCCAGCTCTGGAGTCATCAGTACAGCAGAGACATGGACCTGTTGGAGAGAGGCCAGAAGGGACCACAGCAATGATGGGAGGGCTGGATGCCTCTGCTGTGAGGCCGAGCTGAGAGAGTTGGGGTTGGTCAGCCTGGAGAAGAGAAAGCTCTAGGGAGTTATTTTTGTGGCCTACAAGTCCTTAAGGGGGGCTTACAGGGAAGATGGGGAGAGACTCTTTAGCAGGGTGTAGTGACAGGTCAGAGGGTAAGGGGTTTAGACTGAAAATGGGAAGATTTTGATGAGAAATTTGGGAAGAAATTGTTTATCCTAAGGGTGGTGAGATACTGGAACAGGTTGCCCAGAGAAGTTGTGGATGTCTCACCCAGGAAAGCATTCAAGGCCAGGTTGAAGAGCATTTTGAGCAACCTGGTCTAGTGGAAGGTGTCCCTGCCTATGGTAGGGAAATGGGATTAGACGATCTTTAAAGTCTCTTTCAACCCAAACCATTCTATGGTCCTGTGATGGTTTTGTGCTCACCAAGGTGGATGCTCCCTGGGAACTCCAAGTAGGGACTCTGTCCATAGGTGTTGACAGCAGACACTCTGAACTGGTAGACAGCCTCTTCTGACAGGTTGCTGACCGTGAGCTCTGGGACAGGGACAGGAGACTCGTGGCACCTCACCCAGGTAAAGCCAGAGAGTTTCTTGCGTTCCACCACGTAGCCATCGATTGGAATGGGACGGTCTGTCTTGGGAGGGGACCATGCTAGCGTCACTGAGGTTTCTGTTTTATTTTTCACCACGGGGTCACCTGGGGCTTGAGTGGGTGGTTTTTTGGGAGCTGCACAAGGTAAAAGAAATAACAGAGCAAGAAGTTTAGGCTTGGCATCAGTTCACAGGGTCCTCCTCTTTGTCAAGTCAAAGAGTGGGTGAGAGAGGACACAGCATTGCTGGTCTCCAGTAAAGACAGGAAACTGTTTTCACAAGGAAGTATTTCCCTTTTATTTTTATTGCAGTTTTGGGACTTATATATATGTGTATATACATATATATGTACACACACACACACACATATATATGTACGTATATATGTATATAATTCCCCAAACTGCATATATATATACACACACACACACATATATATATACATACACATATATGTATGTATGTGTGTGTATATATATATGTAATTTTACTTTGATGCAAATATCTGAAGAAGCTAAAATCAAAGGAAGAGGTTTCAAATTTGGTGAGCATTTGACTTCTCCTGAAATGCTTCATGTGTGTAGATCTTCCTTCACAGGTGTTTTTGTTTGCTAGAATGGAAATAAATGTCACCGTCTGCCACCAATGTTCAGGGCACTTATCTGCTTCCCTGCAAGAGCCAGCATGACCCCAAGCTGCACTCATGTCTCTGTAGATTCAAGAGCTAGGGAAGGAATTGAATGCTGGCTGACTCTCCTCTTCAAAACATCAGTGATGGCCCTGATTTGTTGGGAGAGGTGTTCTCTCTATAGCAAGAATTAATAAATGTCTCTTGAGGAAAAGAATAATGTTGGAAAACGGAGGCCAGTGTGTAGATGGAGTACAATGCACAATAAAGCAGGGAGACTGTGATACATGCAACTCAAGTGCTGTATTCTAAGCACCTCCTGATGGAGAGCAATATGGCCCTTACCACACTAGTTCACTCATGTTTTATGTTCATTCCAGTGCAAACTGAAAATGGTACAGAGAAGATACATGTTTGTCCCATGCTTTTTCCCCAGGACTCTTCTCTGTTCTGTTTTTACCTCTCTAGAATATCTCCCAGCCCTCGCATTCAGGCTGTTGGTGTTTCACGGCAGACATCAAAACTTCTGCTGTCTTTGCACAACAAACTTACCGTGATGGTGCCTGCAACAACAGTGCTGCCACAGGAGTGCCTGCTTGCTATGGAAGACAACACACCAAGGCCAAAGAAAAAGTAAAGCTTACTGGTCACAGTGAACTGGGTAGTCGTCTTGCTTTCATCAGCCAGGAAGGCAATCTCACCAGCATCTTCCATCTTACACTCTCGGATGGTCATGGTGTGTTGCTTGCCAGAGGATGTGATGGAGATTCGGTCGCTGGCTTTCACCACCTCTTTGTTTTTGAGCCACTGGATGCTCTGGCACTCATTGTCCAGCTCCACGCAGAAGATGGCTGTGTCATTCACGAAGACCGCAGTCTTCCGGGGAAGCTTTTTGATGATGTTCCCTTTCCAGAAGATATGGATTATGATCAGCAAACAGCAGATATTAAAGTCTCTGACAACACTGGACCCTCCAAACCTCTACAGGACTAGGCAACAGCTCTCACCTAATCGAAACCCCATACTCTGCCCTGGTGAGACCTCACCTGGAATATTGCCTTCAGTTTTGGGCTCCTCAGTTCAAGAGGGACAGGATCTACTTGAAAGAGCCCAATGGAGGGCTACAAAGATGATTAAGAGGCTGGAACAAGGGCCTGTGAGGAGAGGCTGAGGGACCTGGGGTTTTTTGGTCTGGTGAAGAACAGACTTAGAGGGGATCTAATCAATGTCTATAAATATCTGAAGGCTGGGGGCAGGAGGGGGGAGATACGCTCTGCTCAGTTGCACTCTGTGATATGACAAGGGGCAATGGGTATAAACTACAGCACAGGAAGTTCCACCTCAACTTGAGGAAGAACTTTTTTACTGTAATGGTCATGGAGCACTGGAACAGGCTACCCAGAGAGGTTGTGGAGTCTCCTTATCTGGATACTTTCAATACTCATCTGGATGCGTTCCTGTGCAACCTGAGCTAGATTCTGTGGTCCCGCTCTGGCAAGGGGATTGGACTTGATGATCTGTGGGGGTTCCTTCCAACCCCTAACATCCTGTGAAAACATTGTGGACACTACGTAGACATCCCTAAACGAATTCCTGGACTCCGAGTAATACAGAACAGACAATCCCAAGAACTCATTGTGGTCTTCAAAGAGAGAAAAGCAATCTTGTTTGGCTTGTAGTCACTCATGTTTCTAGCCTACTCTGTGCAGCCTGCTATTAGGCAAACACCAAGTAAGTGGCCTTGCCCAGACAGATTTGACAGCAATATAGCTTTTGCTGCTGCTGGGAATTCAAATTAAAGCTTTGCTAAAGTAGATCAGTCTTAAACCAGAGAGGTCTTTCCTCTGGTTTTGGGATTTTGCCTCCATCAAAGTTACCAAACAAGCAACTGGTAGCTTCTCAGAGATCCAGAGAATGGATCTGCTTTCCAATCTGAAACTGTATTAGTGCAGACTGCAGCTCGCACCACATATTGGACCATAAACTACAGCTCCTAAGTCAGCTTCCCGGTGTGGTCAACACCACTCTTGGACAAGATTCACCCTTGTGTTCACCAGACACCAGAAAAGCCAAGTGTAAGACAATGAAAGGGGACATATCTGATGTTTGAGATCATGTTGAGGGAACTCTAGAATGCTAGCTTACAGCTCCAGGACTTCACCTTCTAGGAAGCCCCTTTAAGCATAACTTCCTCACTAGGTGACACAGCTCGTGCAGTAACACAGTCTGTCCCCCCTCTCTGATCCAGTGTCCCAGATACACCCTGACAGGAGACCCAGGGACCCACTGACTGACCACATGTGGTTCTCCTCTCACACCATGAAGGAATCTTCTGTTCTTCGCTGCACATGTGCATGGGGTAAATGTTATTGACAATGTCAAGTCTGGAGTCTCACATGTGGATCTCAGGTGAGATTAGGCCAGTCTTCAGCAAGAGCCTTTCTTACCTTGGACAGACAACTCTGCGATGGTCCTGCTGCCTTCCTTCATCTCACAGATGTAGACAGCATCATCATCTGCAGTGACATCCTGGACAGTGAGCCGGCGGTAGGTGCCTTCTTCTTCGATGTTGTATTTCTTGCTCTGCCGGAGTTTGGTTTCCTCCTTGAACCAAGCTGTCTCTGTACTAGGCACAGGCACTTCACACTGAAAGGTGGCAGATTCCTTCTCCCTTACTTCAAGGTCCACCAGTTTTTTCTTGAAGGGTATTGAGGGTTCTTAAGAGGAAAAACCAGAAAGGAGAAACCAGAGTTTGTGGTGGTCTGCAGTGAGAGGTACAAATAAATAACCCAGCAGAATAAAACTAAACAACAGCAGTCCTTAGTAATGAGATTGATTTGTCCTGAACTACCATCCAAACCATTAATCAAGACTTACTACAGCAGGTTTCTGCTGTCATGTGAAAGCAATCTTGGATCCCAGCAGAAGAATTTTAAGGACTTAACCAAAAATGAACAAGCCCCCACTGCAGTACCTACACCACAACAGCATGCAGAAAAGTTTGCTTTAATCCAAAGCAGTCTGAGCAAGCTTCTCCTGTGCTGCTTGTCCTCTAGCATGAACATCTCTGTTTTGCACCTTGTTGCTTAGTGATGTCAACAAGATGAAGCCACCCAGCCTGACTCTATATATAGCGCAGCCCTTCACATCAAAGTCATTAAAGATGGTACAGGTGGGTGAAGAGCAAACAAGATGCTCATAGGGAGAAGGCACAGGACAGAAGTTCTAGGTGAGCGTGAGCAGTTGAGCTGGCCAGCTGGTACAAGAATCAATGTTCTAAAAGTCTTTCAGTAGAAGGTATCTGAAAATGCATCAATCACAGAATGCCTTTGGTTGGAAGAGCCCTTTAAGATCATCAGATCCAACTGGAAGCCTAGCACTGCCAGGTCACCACTAAGCCATGTTCCTCAGAACATGTACATGAGTGGCTGTGAACAGAGGAACAGATGTGGAGGGGGAAGCATGGAAGTGACTGATGGAGTTTTCTGTCCTCCTCACCAGCTTTTGTCAATGACAATAAAAGAACTAGAGAAAGAGCCTAGAGAAAGAGCCGAGATATCCCAACTGTCTCTGCTTTCCTCCAGGAACAGATCTGCAGTGCTCCAGGTTATACAGAAACAGAATGTAACATGCAACATGCAAAACACCTGCATGGAAGTGTGGTAAGACATTTTACAGACAGAACAATGTTTAACTCCAGCCACAGTTGTGCTGCAAAACCATCCTGGTACTTCTGCACTTAACTGAAGAAAGGGCAGTTGGACTGAAGAAGACACCCAGTGGTCACAGCCATGAGACTGGGCTCAGAGTCGTGTCACAGATTAGCCAGGGATGATGCATTGCCACTTATGCTTTATGAGAGATCACATTTTGACATGAACCTTCATCGTCTAATAACTGCTCAGCATCTCACAACCTTTTTTTGTGTCTCCATTCTCCCTCTCCCTGACACTCCCAGGCTGGTAATTCCCTGTGGTCACTAGCAGTGGGTAGTGCCAACTCTTAGTCTGAGAGTCAAATAGGAGTAGATTTGTCCGGGATTTATAAACCCATACCCAGGGTGACACATCCCACTCAGAGTTGCAGTGCTCTAGAGGGTGGAGAAACACAAACTGAGGCCCTCTAACATCCCACGTTTGGTGTCCAGGAACCTCTATTTTTTTTTAAATTCACCTCGGATACTATCACCTCCTTCCCCCCAACTAGGACAGGAGCTGCTATGGCAGCAATGTTGTCTTTCAACTGGTTTGCTCTTTCATGAACTCAGGCCTTATAAACTCATGCCTTCATCTCTGCAGGTCATTTGCTCCAGCCCTGGCACAGCCATGATTGCAGCTGTCACATAAACACCTCCAACCATTTCTAGCTGAGCACAGCCTGGATAGAGATATCAGACTGTAAGGGGTTGACAAGGGGGCAAGAAATGATATCTACTACTTTGGTTATATCTCAAGATTAAAACCTGACTGGGAACCCATGAAATACCTTCAGAAACAGGAAGGTAACTCTAGCTCACCACTTCAACTTGGTTATGACTTAATGCCCCTCGATTCAAGGCCAAATATCTTGCCTTGAAAAGCCTTCAGCTATGGTTACAGAGGCCTGCTCTGCCCACACTCCACATGTCAAATATCCATTTTTCTTTAACCAACAGGCAACTCAGGCTCTGCCTTGAAATTCTATATAGAATCATGGAATCAGTTTAGTTGGAAAAGACCTCCAAGATCATCAGGTCCAACTGTCACCCTAACATCAGCACGGCCATTAAATCATGTGCCAAAATGCCATGTCCACACATTCTTTGAACATCTCCAGGGATGCTGTCTCCACCACCTCCCTCGGCAGCCTAGTCCAATATCTCCTCTGGAAACAACTCGTGTGGTCAGGAGGAACAAAGCACTTCTAATTCTCATGCCATAGAAAGAAGCAAGAGGTCGAGATCAAGAAAGCCTTCATCAGAAAGATGCCAGCTTTCAGGAGTTGGATGGAGTCTTACTGAGTGAGATAGGAAGGAGTATTGAGGTGCCACTAAGAAAACATCCCAAAGGCCAGAAAGAAATCGGAGATGCACCTGAGAAGCAGAATAGTGTACTCCCATACTTGGAGCAGCGGTCCAGATCCCTAACCCTTCTCCCTTTACAGTCACTAAACAGTATTATAGAACTGTTCTAGTGCACACCAAATTCCTTCCTTCTCCCCTCCCCTGTGGGTTTGAATGGGGAGAAGGCAGCGCAAAAACTGCTCCAGCCTTAAGAGCCCCCTGCCTTGACTGAGCTCCCATTTTGGATTGTCCTCGCTTTTGGGTGGCTCCTAACTTTTTGCACGGCTCTGGGTTTTGCACTGATGCAATGGATGCCTCTCCCCGTTCTTGCACCGCTCTGTGCAAATTCGCAAGTTTGGTAGGTCCTGGGGTCCTTTTGAGAGCTCTGCCGCGGCACCTGGACTCAGCTGCTCTTGGACCTCGCTACAGGCAATTTCCTGGTTGCTGTTCCACACTGGGCAGACCCGAGCGGTTTGGTTCTCTCCTGCCCTGCCCAGGCAGCGTTGCTTTCACAAATCCCTGTCTTGTGGCAGTTGTGTTTTGAGACACTCCTGACTCTGGTGGCTTTGCCACCCGCCTTGGGCTGCTGCCACCTGGATCCAGACTATTGGATATTGCTTGCAGCGTCAGAAGGTAGCCGAGCAGCACAGAAATCCAGCAAGGGATCATCACCCAATACGTATCTCACTTTCATGAGTAAAGCCTGCTGGTCCCTTAATTCTCTGCTCAGCCTGATTGATAGTGGGGTGAAGCTGTGTTTATAGCTTAGCCTTTTCCATTTCTTGACTTCCTAAATCTCTAAATTTGTCCATAACATCCTGTTGAAGAATTCCCAATCAAATTAGAACCTCTAAATAAATCTAAACTAGTTCTGTATATAGTTTGGGGGCAGGGCTTTCATGAAAATAAAATAATTCTATTTTTATAATTCCTGACTTGGCCACATTAATTCCCTGCCTCCACAACAAGAATCGCTTACAAAAACCTGCCTGTTGGGGAAAATGTGGGCAGAAAGCAAAGCAAAAGTTTGAGGGAGCAGGGAGCAAGAGCAGCTCCTAGAGTTAGTGAGGAAACTGCAAGAGCTTAGATCAGAATATGAATTTGGCTGCTTGTCTTGAGAACATATTTCCCCAGAACACCACAGGCATTTTGTTTGGGCCACACCAACAGAAGGAGCAACAAGATGATGTTGTTTTTAAAAGTGGGTCTTGCTAACACATATTTTGCTAAGAATAGGTACAGCCTGCAAGCAAGCCAATGTTTTCTTAACCTTCTCAAGGCTTGACCTGGTCTTCTCACTTGCCCGCATTTCCTCTTGCCTGCTCCTGGCCTTCTCATGGACTGTCCATTTATTATTCCAGAGGCAAGCTTTGCCTCTGCCTAACAAGTGTAAGAGTAAGAATATGGAGAATCATTCCAAAGGGAGCTAGCTAAAATGCATGGACAAGCTTCCAGCATCTCGTGCCTCTGGTTGTCTTCCTAATTTCTCTGCTTTCCATATCTCCTTTCTTCCTCCACATTTCTCATGTTTTAGTTCAGGTCTCAAATGTGAATGCCATAACAGTGGTCAGCTAAAATCACTTCAGCTCAGAGGAATAAAGTGGTCTCAGCACCAGTCTTCTTTTTCCAGTCTCTATCCTCTTTGGCTTGCAACCTTTAACCTTTCCATACAGTATCTGATTACTGTATTTGGGGACTGAGATGAACATTGCTTGGCCCAGGCCCAAGCATGGAGGCTTGTGCACTGCTCTCACTAGCTTTACACATGGCCTCAGGACATCTCTAAAGCCTTCAGGAATTTTAAGTTGGTTATTTGTGTTGCTCCCATCCCCTCTGCTCTTTGGTTTAGGAAAGAAAAACCAAAAAGGTATAGAATCTTTTTGGTTGGAGGAAACCTTTAAGACCTTCGAGTCCAACCAGTAACCCATTAGGTCACCACTAAACCTTATCTCTCAGTACCAGATCTACATGGCTTTTAAACACCTCCAGGTATGGTGACTCTGCTGCTGCCCTGGGCAATCTGTTCCAGACCTTGACAACCCTTTTGGGAAAGAAATTGTTCCTTATGTCCAACCTAAAGCTCTCCTGGCATATAGCTTTGCTCTTGGGCAGTATTTCCTAAGTTCTCTCACACCTCATGTTTCAGCATGTGGTTTGGCAATTCATCCCTGCTCAAGACACTAGAATCCAGCACGTTTCCAAATCAGTGGAATCAGCTCCTGGTTTTCCTTAGTGTGACAGGGACATTGTGCCCTATAGCCCTTCCTTTGAGATTCACATCTGATCCATTACATCTCATTAAGGAAGAGTTCAAAAATCTCTTTTTTTAGCTCAGTGATCTTTGAGGAATGCGTCCAGCAAAGGTCCTGTGTCTAGGATCTAGACTGACAGAATACGGCAGGCTTTCTAGAGGAGGTTAGACCTGTACCCAGTTCTGTGCCCTGACAGGGAGCTGGAGCCACTTTACTGACAGGACACTGGGCTAGGCAGTCTTTATTATTACTGTTTTTAAAAGGCATATAGATATTATCTGTGCTCCACCAAAAGAAGTGTGGTCAAGGGAGGTGATTTTGCCCCTCTACTCTGCTCTTGTTAAACTCCACCTGGAGTATTATGTCCAGTTCTGGAGCCCTCAACACAAGAAGGACAAGGATCTATTGGAAAGGGTGCAGAGGAAGGCCACAAAGATGGTTAGAGGGCTGGAGCACCTCCCTTAAATGAAAGGGTTGAGGGATTTGGGGTTGTTCAGCCTGGAGAGGAGAAGTCTTCAGAGACACATTAGAGTAACCTTTCAATACCTGAAGGGAGCCTATAGGAAAGTTGGAAAAGGACTATTTAAAAGGGCATGTGGTGATAACTACAGGGGGAAACGGTTTTGAACTAGAGCAGGATAGATTTAGATTGAACATTAGGAAAAATTCTTTACTGTGAGGTTGTTGAGACACTGAAACAGATGCCCAGAGAATTATGGACACGTCATCCCTGGAACAGTTTAAGCCCAGGCTAGATGAGGCTTTGAGCAACCTGGTCTAGTGGAAGGTGTCCCTGTCTAAGGCAGTGGGGTTGGAACTCAATGATCTTTTAGGTTAGTTCCAACCCAAGCCTATGACTCTATGAGTCTCACTCAGATTCTCGTGCTGAAATTCTGGGATGCCAGATTTAAACCTATGGATCTTGTCTTTCTTGCTACCTGAGTCTGCAGACAGAGGCTGGGGATGCAGCATCACAGGCTGTTACCTGCGGAAAGACAGAAACACTCTTACCAAGAGTGGCTCCTTGGACAACCTACCTCCTTCTGCATGACTGAGCAAAGAGAAAGTTGTGTGGCAAGATGACCTACCTCCCTGAAGCCAGTGGCAGATGAGCTAATTGTATCACCAGTGACATAAAGAACAGAATTTAAAGCTCCCATCACTGCTATACCATTCTGAGCTGCCTTTGAAAGGCTAAAAAGGACTTCTGGTGACACAAAGGAGAGTTATTATTCAGAGCCTAATTATAACCAACATACCCAGATTTTCCATGGCAGCCTTGGCCTGGTCAGAAAGCCCAACATGCTGTAACATAACAAAGAAACAAACCATCCACTTAAGCCCTCTGACTCACTGGTGTCTCTTGACAATGGACATTGATCAATAACTTTTTCCCATGGTGCCTGCTCCCAGGCCTGCTGCTTCACATGCTTTCCCCGTGTCCTTTGGAACAGGATAATCAAACAAACGTGGGCAGATGGGAGGGTGTTTGTCTTTGCAAGACAGGTGTTGGGCAAGTAACAGAGTTTGAACCATCCTCAAAGTGAACAACCACCCAAGGGCCAGACTTGGTCTTCGGCTCCAAGTCCCAGCTCATGAGGTAATCACAGCTTTATGGAAGAGGACAAATGCCCTTCCCAACACCACTCAGCACCTCCAAGGGCTAGCAATGAGTGGGACAAGTGCCAGTGAATTCCGTGGATCAAGTGTCACTGATGGATGTGGGGATTGAGTCACTGACGGGAAAGATGGTGAGTGTGAAAAGAGAGGTCCAGGAAAGAGAAAACTGAAAACTGGAGCTGAGAGTCTTAAAGCCAAGTATGAAATGCAGACCTTTCCTACTCTTGATGTTCTTAGTTACTTTGCTGCCAAAAACATCTATTTTGACACTTAACTAGCAAAGATTTCTCCATCTGAGAGTTAGCTTAGAGGTGCAAACCATCTGCTGTAACCTTGCCAAACTAGTGAGCAGCTTGAAAGTTTAGAGTTTCCTCTGAAAATGCATATCACCATTCTGAGGAATGTGGTCTGACCTCCACCAGTGTGGTGGGACCCTGCAGCAAACAGCAGCATCCTGGACCTGGTAGAGTTCTGGGGCCATACAAGGACTACAGGCTATCCAGCCACATAAGCTGGGAGAAGGCTGAAAAGCCTGGCAAGAACAAGGCTACTGGTGGGTCACTGAATGGGAAAACTGAGGTGGACTGTCATTATAGTTAGAGTAGGTCCCCAAGAGATGTGCTTAGCTTGCAAGGAAGAGTTTCCTCTACTAGTGCTTAGATGGAATGTGTGTGCCAGTTTGACTAAACCCTTTGATGAACATAAACCTAGATGTGATGAAGTCTGGAGGATAAGATGAGCCTTAGCAGTCATTTATCCAGAGGATGGTAATGGATCTCTCAGACTACTAAGAAAGAAGAATAGATGTAAGATCCAGAGATCTGTTTCATTCTAGCTGCCCCACAACTAGCCAGTTCTACTTCATCTATTCCTGACTGGTGATAGGACTACTCCTAGGCAAACATTCCCAGTGCTTAAACCCCTTTAGAGACAGAGGTCTTTATTCACATCTAACCCACACTCCTTTTGCAGCAGTTTGGTGGCAGACATTTTGTTCATGCTCCTATACCAACTCAGAAGTGCCTTGGCCATCTCCTTGTAAGCACCTCATAGAATCATAGACTGGTTCAGGTTGGAAACGACCTTAAAGATCATCTAGTTCCAACGCCCCTGCTGTGGGCAGGGACACCTTCCACTACAACAGGTTGCTCAAGGCTTCATCCAACCTGTCTTTGAACACCTCTAGACACAACCTCCTGGGCAACCTGTTCCAATGTCTCACCATCCTCACCGTAAAGAGTTTCTTCTTAAGATCCAGTCTAAATCTAGCCTCCTCAAGCTCAAATCCATTCCCTCTTGTCCTGTCACAACAAGCCCTGGTCCAGCCCAGCACGAACCATTGGCACCCACCTTTGACGGTGACGAGCACGGAGCTGTAGGTCTGGCCTGCCAGGTTGGAGGCGGTGCAGGTGTAGAGCCCATTGTCTACCTGCTTGCAGAAGAGGATCTTCAGCACAAAGTTCTCCTGGTCGTCCTCGTAGATGACGTGCCGCCGCCCTTCCGCAATGACCTCATTGTCCTTCTTCCACACGATCTCCGGCTTGGGCTCGCCCGTCACGTAGCAGCTGAGCTTGGCATGCTTTCCCTCCGTCACGCTGCAGGTGCGAGTCAAGGCCCCCAAGGAGGCGTTACGAGCCCCCTTGGCAGCCAGCCCCGCTGCCCTCTCGTAGTCCCGGGAGAGGCTGTAGCTGATGCCAGACAACCCTTCTGCCAGGGAGTAAGCCTGGGTAGACATCAAGTCAAGAGTCCCATGGGAGACGTCCATCTTCCTGATCTCCTCACGCCTCTTTTGCAGGTGAGACAACAAGGATGCTGTCTTGCCACAGCTGGTGTCAAAGTGGCTGCTGCTGCCCGGGTTGGCAGAGCCCTGTGTCTCCACCACCAGTGCGGCTGAAGCGCTGGCAGTGCCAATGAGATTCTCAGCCCGGCAGGTGTAGGTGCCACTGTCCCCTAGCCGGGCACACTGGATGGTGAGAGCATTGGACTCCCCAGCTGACTCGATCTGGAAGCGTCCAGCATCAGCTCGGTTCCGCAGGTACCTCCCATCCTTCTCCCAGTTCACAGAGAGGGGAGGGCTGCCCTGGACTTTGCATTTGAACATGGCATCTTCTCCCAGCGTTACTTTGATGGAGGAGGGTTTCTGGATGAAGTACGGGGCTGACTCAGTTACTGTGGTCTCCTCTCCGACTTTGATGCTGACAGCTGCAAAAGCTTCCCCAATGGTGTTCTTGGCCCGGCAGATATATTGGCCACTGTCCTCCAGGCTCAGATCGTAGATTGTTAGCCTATAGAGATCTCCATCTTCTGTGGTTTTAAACCTTCCCCCAGACTGCACTGGAAGTTTATCCTTTTCCCAGCTCACAGTTGGGATGGGGTTTCCAACGATCTGGCAGCTCAGGGTGGCATCCTTCCCCACAGACACCATAAATGCCTTAGGCCGGGTCAAGAACCTGGGGACTCCACTGAACGAGCTGTAATCCATCTTGGGTTGCTAAAGGGTGAGAGAGAAAAAAATGTAGAGAGCAGATCAGATGGTGCAGGCACAGAACTGGTATTCTTCTGTGGTATCAGGACATCTGTCATCTAGAACAGCCTGGGCATATCTGCATTGTCCTTATCATTATCACAGAACAGTGGGGGCTGGAAGGGACCTCTGGGGATCATCCAGTCTAACCCCTCTGCTAAAGCAGGGTCACCCACAGCACCCGTGTCCAGACAGGTTTGCAGTCTCTCCAAAGAGACTCCACAACCCCTCTGCCAAGGCTCTGGCACCCTCACAGGAAAGAAGTATTTCCTCATGTTCAGATGAAACCTCCTGGGTCCCACTTTGTGCCCATTGCCCCTGGTCCTGTTTCTGGGCACCGCTGACAAGAGTCTAGCTCCATCCTCTTTCCCTCTGCACTTTAGGTATTGATCACCATTGACAAGATCCTCAGAAGCATTGATAAGCTCAATGAAGATCTCTGATGAGACCACTGATTGGTGAAGTGATCTTGGAGCATTTTAGGTCTTACAGATTTCTTAGTCTTGAGCACAATAAACTGCTGGTGAAGAAGGTAGCTGGTTTCTCCAGAGGAGTCACTGGGCAAAACACAAGCCTTCGGGCAGCTCATGCAGAACAAACATGGTGGTCTCTTTCAGCTTTGACACTACAGAGGTGCCTGCACTGATGCCGCATAGTCTCCTAGTGCAAGGTGAATACCTCATGTTCCAGGCTGCAATCTACACCACACCCTGCTCTCTGCCAGCTTTCACTACATGCCCTCAAACAGCACCTCTTATGCTGTTGTGAATGAGCAGGATGTCAGAAGGAAATCCAGAGGTCAGTGAAAACAATATGTGACCATAGAAACAATGCATTTGGAAAAGACCTGTGCTGGTTTGAGGCTAATTGGAATATTTTAATAGAGAAAACTATGTTATAGGCTGTGAAAAGGAAAACAATG
Organism: Semnornis frantzii; assembly: GCA_013399775.1. Lineage (NCBI taxonomy): Eukaryota > Metazoa > Chordata > Aves > Piciformes > Ramphastidae > Semnornis > Semnornis frantzii. The sequence continues at coordinate 9,627 of VWYK01067213.1, read as the reverse complement.
GTGATGTCTACTTCACTCATAGGTTTGCTGAGATGTTTAAGAAAAAGTTATAAAAACATAGATAACACAGTGTCTCGGGCTGGCAGTCAGTGTCTCTGGGGCACAGCGCCTTGGGCGGTCTAGCTTCTGGCTTCTCCTCTCTGCTGAGTAACCTCACTAATCACTTTTCTTCTAACTCCCCTGGCCGATCCTCAAAATTCTCCTTGTGCATAAGGCAAACCTTGGGGTAAGGTAGAGGGGTGGGGAGAAGGTGGAAGGGTGGTTGGGAGCCCCTCCTGGGGTCTCTGATTTCTGGGAGGGGAGTTGTGTTTCTGTATTACCTTTACCTTGTATATTTCTGTAAATATTCCTGTATATAGTGTATACATCTGCTTGTATATTGTGCTGAGCTGTAAATAGAGCTTCATTCCTTAACTTCCAGCCAGCTGAGTTCTAGTCTGGATCATTTCTCAAAGTGTGGGGTGGTTGGGGAACTCCCAAACCGTCACAAGACCTCTAAGATCATGGAGTCCAATCATTACCTAACTCAAGACTGGTGCTAAACCATGTCCCTCAGCACCACATCTCTGTGTCTTTTCAACACCTCTAGGGATGGGAATTTAACCACCTCCCTGGGCAGCCTGATTCAGTGTTTGAGAACTCTTTCGGTGAAGAGGGTTCTTTTAATACTGAAGCTTAAATTTCCTTTTGTGCAACTTAAGGCCATTTGCTGTTGTCCTAGCACACTATCAGTGTTGTTGTTCTTTCTAGAAAGGTTGGGAAATTAAAGAGGATTTATTCCTTGCTCTGTCACTGGTTTCCTTTTATCATAAGGTCATTCAAACTCTTCTATCTTCAGTCCCCATCTGAAGAAGGGGGTAAAATCCTTCACTGATGGGTGTTGATAACACAAATTTCAGCCACACGTGTAACATCCTGACCTGTGGCAAGGGTGAATTGCAATCATAGAATCATAATATTATTTTTGTTGGAAAAGCCCTCTACAATCATCAAGCCAAACAGCTTCATGGCCCTTAAACCATGTCCAAAAATGCCATGTCCACACATTTCTTGAACAGATAGGTTCAAAATAGGGATAGTGACTCCATCACCTCCTTGTTCAGATGGAGGCGACCCCATCACCTCCCTGGAACAGGGCAGCCTGTTCCAATGCCTGACCCCTCTTTTGAGAAAGATTTTTTCCTAACCTCCAGCCTAAACCTCTCCAGGCACAATTTCAAGCAATTTCCTCTTGTTCTACCACCTGTTCCTTGGGAGAAGAGATCAACCCCCACCTGGCTCCAGCCTCCTTTCAGGGAGTTGCAGAGAGCTAGAAGGCCTCCCCTCTGCCTCCTTTTCTTCAGGCTCAACACCCTCAGCTCCCTCATCTGCTCATCACCACAGCTGTTCTCCAGACCCTTCACCAGCTTTGTTGTCCTTCTCTGGACATGTCCCAGTACCTCAATATCCTTGGAGCAAGGGGGCCAAAGCTGACCCAAGTGTTTGAGATGTGTCCTCACCAGTGCCCAGTACCAGGATGTGATCACTTCCCTACTCCTGTATCTAAAACAGATCAAGCATGTAGACAGGCTGCACAAGTTTTGTAACTTCAAATGGGATGAAGAGCATCCCATGAGGTTAGAGTGATAAACAGATTTCAGAGAGGAGAGCCTCGTGAACCTCCTGAATGGGCAGGATATAATATTTGTATGAAACATAACTTGTTCATCAGTTTAGCAAATAATTAGAATAATTCATGTTTTTAATAAGCACATTCAAACTTTTTAAAAAATCATTAACTTTGCAAGTGCCAGAACAGCTCATTTGGAAGTGATAGCACCAGCCACAAAGCATGAATAAACTTAGTCAATGCAGAAGTCCTTCCCAATTAATCTCAGACATCTACCAGTGTCATATTTCTTCTTCTAATCCTTCTGTGATTAATCACCTGCAGCAGAGATCACGTTCCCATCTGGGTATTTCTGAGCACAGCAAAGCCACTTGTAACTTTATTTGTGTCTTCTTTTCATTCAAATATTGTGGGGCTTGCTTCTTCTACCTAGTAACAAGTGATAGGATGAGAGAAAATGGCTTCAGGTTGTACCAGGGGAGGTTTAGGTTGAACATCAGAAGGAACTCCTTCATGGCTCTCAAAGACTGGAATGGGATCCCCAGGGAGATGGTTGAATTCCTGTCCCTGGAGGTGTTGAAAAGACACAGAGATGTGATGCCGAGGGACATGGTCTAGCACCAGACTTGGTAGAGCTGAAGGATGGACTCCATGATCTTAAAGGTCCTTTCCAACCAAAATGATTCTATAACTTTTCACTGGTCTATGTTTTAGGGAAAAGAGGCACAACTTTCTGTTAATGTCAGATAATACAAAGAAATCAAATTGCTTTCCAGGATCCATGCAGCTGGTCAAGAACTCCTACTCACTCCCATCCTCACCACTTTCAATCTCTGCCCTACACCTGCAAGCAAGTCCCTTAAAGTGGGAACAACCACAGACTACACCAGTTCATACCAGAGTAATATGAAGTGGTGCTCATCAGGAGAGTCATTAGGAAATGGAGAATCTTGAGAGAGAGTCCTGATGGTGCTGATATCACTCTCTTGAGCCCCTGTGACTCGCCATGCTGTGCTGGCTGGTAGGTTGGTTTCATAGAATCATTGAGTCATTTAGGTTGGAAAAGACCTGTAAGATCATTGAAGTCCAATCTTTAACCTAGCACTGCCCACCACTATATTATGTCCCACAGCATCATATCTACATGGCTTTTCAACCCCTCCAGGGGTTGGAACTGAACCACTGCTCTGGACAGTCTGTTTCAGGCCTGGAAAATCCTTTAAAGGAAGAATTTTTTTCCTAATATGCAACATAAATCTCTTCAGACACAATGTCAGGCCATTTCCTCTTGTACTATCGCTTGTTACTAGGGAGAAGAGACTGAACTCCACCTGGTTCCAGTCTCCTCTCAGGAAACTGTAAGAGAGCCAGAAGGTCTCCCTTCCACCTCCTCTTCTCCAGACTAAGCAACCCCAGTTCCCTCAGACACATCTCACAAGACTCATGCTCTAGACCAGCGTCATTGCCCTTCTTTCATGTTGCTTTACAAATGCTAAGCTGAATATGGGAAGCCTTCACACCCTCTGAGAAGACAGATGTCCCACACCATGGCATATTGCACCCCAAGCAGTCAGCAGCCTGTGGTGATGCTGTTTGGCTTGAGGAAGGACAGGAGTGGAAGGTTGTTCCCTATCCAAGCCTTTCAATTCAATGGTCTGAAGGCAAAGCCTGTCCACCACACCTCTATGCAAAGAGAGAAAAGTACCACAACATCCATCTAGTAACGTATTCCCAAGACAAAGGTGGCCACAAGCAGCACACCAGCATGTCTGCAGACTTCGAGGATGTACAACATTTGCATGGGCAGAAACCTAACCCTAACAGACCACTAAAGTCCATATAAAGACCACTGAAGAAAATATAGACCAGGAGCACAGAGGTTGTCTCCAATGCCTCATTAAGACCTATTTCCATGCCTGCTTGCTCATGTCCTCAACCCTCTTTTACCCTTTCTTTGAGGAAGCAGCAGATATCATCTGTGGTCTTTTCATTGCCTTTAGAGTTCAGATTTCCTAGACTTTTTCAGCAATGACAAATGCTAAGCCTTGTACTCCTTTCTCTCCTGATGGGAAAGGTAAAACAGACAGGGAACTTCCCATCTCTGGTTCCCAAGCTTTCAAAGAATACCACTGAAACAGAAGCCCTAGATTAAAATCAAGGTACCAGTGTAGTTTACATGACTATCTACATGGGCTGCTCCATCTAAAAACATCAGGAAATGGCATTTGTGGGTGGGAAGGGAAGTTGATGGGTCATCAGATGGGCAGTGCAGATTTCCTTTGATGTTTAAAGTTCTGCTGAGGGAAAATGGCAGCCTGGTACTTCTAACAACCTCCCAGGGAATGGACAACTTTGAAATAGCACAGATTACTGTCAGCTGCAAGCTTAGTTACAACAGATCAGCACTGATGGACATCTACAAGCCATAGCACCAGGCAGGGTGCTTCAGGGGTGAAATGCACACCAGCGCTACAGGCCCACTGCATCTCCAAATCAGGTGTAAGCAGAGATTTGCTCTGCTGCACTAATCTGAAATGGCAGAATTTATCTGACACCCATTTCATCAGAGCAGGAAGGGTATCTGTCACCAAGGAGCTGGACTTGGAGCTCAGCTTGGGCTACTCGAAATTCCACTTCACTGAGGGACAACAGATTTTGGCATGTTTAAAGGTCATTTGATGAGCAGATGGAAGAGCTTCCCGAGGATCGGTCTCCTTGTGCTGTAGGAGATGTTGGACAGAGAAGACTACATATACCAGAAGGCCAGGTTGGTCAGGGCCTTGAGCAACCTGGTCTAGTGGCAGGTGTCCCTGCCAAAGGCAGGGAGGTTGGAACTAGATGATTTTTCCAACCCAAACCATTCTAGGATTCTGCACTAAACTACCCTTACTGCAATAAGCTTCTAAACCAATTCAGAGTAAGGTTGATTTGTATTTCTCGTCATCTCCAATAAGCCAAAGTCCAGGGATGTTAAGGCTGACATGGTGTTAAACTCATTGAGCAGCCCTAAACCAAAACATGACTGAGCTCAAAGCAAGACAATCTTACTTTTCTGACCTTCAGGATAGGGCTAACCACACACAAATTATTTAGGAAAGAACCTGCACCACCTCACCCTCCCAATATCAATCCTTCATCAATAACCTGAATATTTTCAAGTATTCCAATAAAACAGGTGTCAAACAAACCATCAGGAAATTCCAACAAGAAACAACGGATCACATGGTTTGTGCCCACCAGCAGGCGAGCACTCAGATCATCCTCCACTCACATAAGTTCTTCTCACCAGGCTGAAAAACCCCAATTCCTTCAGCCATTCCTACCATGACTTCTGCTCCAGACCTTTCACTGGCTTCCTCAGTGATCTTTGAACATGTTCCAGCACCTCAATGTCCTTCTTGGAGTAAGGGGCCCAAAATTGACCCCAGGATCTGAGGTGTGGTCTCACCAGTGCTCTGCGCTTTCTTCCCTTGCCCAAATGCAAGCAGCTCCTACCAGCACTGAACCACATAATCCCAACTCCTTTGCATCATCAGAAGAACAAACTCCCTTACACCAAGCTGGAAGCTGCCTCCAGCTGTAGCACGTGTGATTTCCTACACCAGGGTGTTGCAGAATCACAGCTCCCACAGGGATGAAGAATTCCCCTGGTGACAATTAGCAGCGAGGCTCCAACCTAAGCCCTTGTATTTTAACAAGTGGACGTCATTGTCATTACAGCCACTCCACCCCATTGAGCTGTAGGGCTGAAAATAGCCTCAGCTGTCGAGCTCCATCTCTCCCCAGAGCCATTTGTAGAAAGGCGAGGAGAGTGGGGGGTTGTGCTGAGAACCGGTATCAATGCAGGAGAGAAGTTTAGAGGAAAAAAAGCAGCACTAAATTGTGTCCTGCAAATAAAACCTTTCAAACAGTCCTTGCTGCCACCTCTCCACAAGAATCATAACTTCTCCCCCAGGCTCTCCATGCACACTGCTATCTCCAGTTTGGGGACAAAATGCAGCAAGTACAGCTTTCAACCTGATTTTCTTCCCACTTCTGGAGGTTGATCTTTGCTTTTTTAAAAAGTAGTTAAGTTAAACAATCCATATTTAGGTCAGACCAGAAGAAGGATGGATTTACTACCTGTACCCTCAGCTCTGTCTCCAAACACATTTCAGAAAGCAAGACATCCTCCAGCATAGTAACACCAAGACAGAAATCATTTCACCCCTCCCTCAGCTACTACAAACCTTCTCCACTTTCTGATGGTTATTAGCATCTCCAAATCCACTTGTCTTTAGCTGAAGGATTAGGTCTTACCTGGGGTCTTGTCCGAGTCTGAGGAGAAACCAAGCTCTGGGCAGGGTAAGAAAAAGCTGACTCCTACTGAGATGACAGAAAGGGGAAGGGGGAAAAGGGGAGCAGAGAGCATGGGGAGACCATGTTTGGTTTGGTTCCCCCCACTCTCCCTTCCCCTTCAGGAAAATAAAACAGAAACCCCAGCGATGGCAGGGACGTGCAGCAGAAGGTCCCCCCAAGTCCCCTGGCAGTGTCTTTGCTGCTTGGCTGTGCCAGCCCCCCGGCTCCCCACCCCTCCTCTGGGTTGTTCTCTTCCAGTCAAATTGCTGACGTGCTTTCCTTTCCCTCTGCAGCCCAGCTCCAAAATAGCTCCGGGTATCATTTACCAGGGAGATAAAGTTTCCTGCAGGAGAGGGGAGAAAGGGCATCATTTTAGGGACTTGCTGGGACAGTCCAGCAACAAGGGGGAGAAAAAAACCATCAAAGATATGCATGTTTGGTAGTGAGGGGGACAGACTGTGGTGACAATGTGGAACAGAACCACTCCTCAAGAGTCCATCCCAAAGCCAAGTGAAAAATGGGATGTGAGGACTCACTGACAGGCAGCTGCCAACTTATCACACTAGAGAGGAATTCTTTCCCAGAGGCATCAGATCAATAGTGAAGTTATTTATAACCTCCCAGGCAAGAGCTGATACAATGGTGAATAAATGGCAAGTTAATAAACCAAAGTCTCTTTCTCCTTGTCTTAACCTTAACATCTTTCTCTCAAATTTTTGCAGCGTGAATCTGAAGCATCTACAAAACCAGTACCAGTTGCCCTTCTCAGAGGCTCAAGCCCATATTTTATCTGTTTACCAGGAAAACGTTTTTGGTTTGAGGGCTTTTTTAACAGTTTCCTGAACGCAGAGCTCACACCAACCCTCCTTAGCAATCAGAGTATTTGAAAGTCACTTTTGCTAACGACAGAGGAGCTGAAGCAAAGCCCAGCAAGCTACCCTCACAATCACTTCACCTCTGCATGGCTATCAAGAGTGAACTACAAGATAGGCTTATTTCGGGCAGTAAACAAAGCAGACAGCGTACTGGAGAGGATGAAGGTGTGGATCGGCTGAAGACCCAGCAGTATGTTGAGCTTACTCACCTTCCAGGGTACAGAAACGTCAGTAGACAAGCAAAATAAGAGTTTTGTTTGGGATTTTGGAAGCAAGGATTGACCAAAGAGAGGGAACCACAATAGCTGCAGTGTCTCAGCAGAGCAGAGGAACATTTTTTTCTGCTTTGCACACCCACAGAATCTCAGCTCTTGAAGCCTCCAAATCTCACATTAAGTTCATGAAGTATTTGACTACTGAAACATAAAAAAGCTGACTAAACCCAGCACGATGTGAGTGCCAGTGCAGTCTCCCTGAAAGCAGAGCGCCAGAGGAAAGTGGCAAGAATGAAAAGCAGTAAGAATAGGAGAACAGTTACCTTAATACAATAGGAGGATCAAGGATGGTGGCTAACAGGAGACACCGAAGCTATCCTAGGGCTTGTTTCTTTACAAGCAAGAAGCTGAGGAGTAGTCTGGTGTAGAAGCAGGTCATGTCTCCTCCTGTGCAGTGACCTGCTGAGAGTAGGGCTGTCACCTGCTGGACAACTGCCCCAGTGATGGAAAAGCCACAGCACACGTAAAATACACCATCATGTTCCACAGGGGCAAGAGAAAGGGTAGTGCTTGCCAGTGGTGCCCTGATGAGGGAGATGGAAGGAGCCTTCTCTCAAATCTAACTGTAAGCAATGTGCTGGCCACCCGTGACCAAATCTGAGACACTGCAGAAAGGTGCCATGCTGCTGCCTTGTGCTCCCCACTCCTTTTGAGTCAGAACATCATCAAAACTTACCCAGAGTGGGCAAAATCCAGACATCAAGTTACAGTACTGAGGGGGAAATAGTTACTTATATCTCAGGTGACATCTAAACTGTCTATGCATTGGCCAAGTAGCTTCGTCTGGTGTTGAAGAACATCTTTGTGAAACTCACCTCCCCTTTTCAAGATCCTGGTTATTCTGTTAGGTTCTTGCCTATTGAATGTGGTTTAAAGTTTAATGTTCTTCTCTAACTATTGAAGATGATTTCAAGTTTTAACTGCAGGTACAGAAGCAGATACCTACCAATGGAGTTGCAAAGACCTTCCAAAGACATGGAAAGGGGCTGCCAGTAACAAAACTCACCAGATCTTTGAAGCAATGGGATTTCATTTCTGGAGTAATTTGTCCTATTGCACAAGCTGAACACAAAAATTAATTCTTTCCCAGAAAGTCCTGCTTTGCACTTTCAGGTTTGAAACCGGGAATAAATCTGTCCCATTTGGAGCTAACCAAAGCAAATTAAATGTTCATCATCATCCCCACCCCAAAGGTACCTTGCTGACACTTCCCTGAACAACGAGATCCACCAACCTGTGGAGCAGAGAAAATGCCAAAGGCACGAGATGGATCTTTATGGGATTAAATGAGCAGACACTGTTTTTTCCTTCAACACCTTGCTGTCCTCAAGGAGAGCTCAGAAACAACTCTTCATTATCCTCACAGGGTGGGTTTTTTTAGTGTATAGGAGTGACCAGCTGTATGTACTAGAATTACCAGGTCATGACAGGTTCATTTTTATCACCGTCATGATGAGCAGCTCAATGACTACTGGCAACCGATTGCTGGATCCAGACAGTTCAAGAAAGCAGTTCCCTAAAGCATTCCTAAGGTGAGGGAGCAAGTTCCCTGGAAAAAAAATGTTACCTATGCCTGGCAATACTCATCAAAAAGGCCAAGGTGACACGTGCTTGCCTGGTTTGGTATTAAAAGCTTCTTTAAAAAGCTTACAGATGTTCCTACATCTTTTTTTTTTTTTTTTTTGTCTCATGGCTTTCAACATTGAATCTTTTCTTACCTAAATTCCCAAATTCTAAATTCCCCCCTACAATTTAACCCTCTGTGCCCTGCACAGGAAAGGCATAGGTGCCCTTCCGTTCTGGCAGGACACCTGGAGAGGTTTTGAAGATCACTGTCTCCACTCATCTTCAGCCTAAACACCCCTAATTTTTTTCTGACCTGCTGACCATTTCCATTACTGCCAGCTGGACCTACTCCAGCTGTCAACATTCTTTTGAAGAGCAAGGACCAAACCCCAGCAGATCCCTCTGGCTCCTGCTGTATGCCACTGCCTACCACTGCCTTTGTATATCCCAGGATGGATGTTGGCCTCTTCCAAAGCAGCCAGGTGCTGCTGATCCCAAATCTGCTTGTGCTTCCCAGTAATGCCCCCCAGTCCTTCACAGAACTGAGCAGCATTTTCCTATGCTGCCATTAGACTTTAATTTATTGTTTAACCCTTTCAGAGGACTTTTATGGTTTTTGGCATTCATGAATTTGGCATGGTGGTGCTCTAAGCCTGACTGCTAGCAAAGACTCAAAAGTCATACTTTCAGTGAACATATTAACAGTGCACCTATGACACAGGGGGAGTAGGGAAGGGGTGGTGCCCCCATACTCAGCTGAGGTGAGGCCACAGCCTGAGAAATGGGTTCTATTCTGGGCACTGCAGCACAGAAAAGACACTGAGGTCCTGGAGCACATCCAGAGAAGAGTAGTGAGGTTGGTGAGGGGTTTGGAAGGCTTCAGCTGAGGGATCTGGGGTTGTTTAGTACAGAGAAGGTTAAGGGGACATCTAATTGCTCCTCACACCTACCTGAAAGGAGGCTG